>JAJOOO010016163.1:0-18776 GCA_029582685.1 Solanum piurae
AAGTGTAATATAAAAATAATAATAACACAAAAATTAATGACGAAAAATAAAATATAAATATTATGAAACGAATGTACCAAACGTCTGCGTTAATAGCATACGTTATAATCGATTCTTGAAGCTTGTAGTTTGTTGTAACTTGTAATTTGGAACTCCAATACTTGATAGAAAATATGAGAATTATATATATTATGATATAATATAAAAATTTATAATTGAAATATATGTATTATGATATAATATGAGACTTAAATGGAATAAAAAATTGAGACTTAAGATTGAGAGGATATAAAAATAGATGAGAGAATAGATGATTTTGTAAGAAATAATAAGGGATAGAGGGGTATTTATAATATTAAAAGTGGGTTAAACTGTATTTATAATAACTTGAGGGTTTAAATTAAAGTATTAAAAGTAGGGGTGGTGGGGGGTGTTGAGGAAGGGAAAAAAAGGGGAATAAATCTGTTGGGGGGGGCCACTAGCCGTTGCCCCAACGGATAGTCGGATATAATTCCTGCACTAACACACCTCCAATAGCTTTGTCAGATGCATCAATGTGTACTTTAAATGACAATTCAAAATCAGGCAACTTAAGTATAGGTTCAGATGCCATAGCTTCCTTCAAATTTTGAAAAGCTTCTTGACATCGTACAGACCACACCCACTTAACCTTGATTTTTAATAAATCAGTCAAAGCCGCTGCCTTTTTTGAATACCCCGCAATGAATTTTCTGTAATAGTTAGCTAACCTAAGAAACGATCTCAAATCCTTCACACTGCGAGGTGCTTGCGAATCAACAATGGTCTACACTTTCTTAGGATCCATTCGAACTTGGTTTTTACTAACAAGATGCCCAAAATTTTTTATCTCATGTTGAGTAAATTCACACTTTTCCGTCTTGACATAAAGCGTGTATTTTCTCAATTGAGATAGAACCATACTTAGGTGATTGACATGTTCATCCAATGTTCGACTATAGATAAAGATATCATCAAGATAAACAACTACGAAATCATCAAGATAGTCAAACAACACATTGTTCATTAAGTTGCAAAAAGTAGCCGGAGCATTGGTTAGACCAAACGGCATTACAAGGAATTCATAAGAACCATATCTAGTTACACAAGTAGTCTTAGGCTCATCGCCTTCAGCTATTCTAACCTGCCAGTAGCCAGCCCTCAGATCTAGCTTAGTGAACCAACTTGCCTTGCTCAACCTGTCCATTAAATCCTGCACCAACGGAATAGGATATTTGTTCTTCACAGTTGCTTTGTTCAACGCCCTGTAGTCTACACACATTCTCATCGTCCCCTCCTGCTTCTTCTGGAATAAAATAGGTGCACCATATGGAGCTTTTGATGGTTGAATTAATCCAGCATCCAACAATTCGTTTAACTGTTTACGTAATTCAGCCAACTCTTTAGGATCCAAACGATAAGGAGCTTGTGCAGGAGCAACAATACCTGGTAGCAACTCAATTTTATGATCGATATCCCTTCTTGGCGGCAGCATCTTTGGTAATTCAGGCGGCATCACATCAGCAAACTATTTTATTAACTCAACCACACAATCAGGAACTTCTACTGTAACGTCAGGCTTCAATTCGACTAAGGCAGCAAGTATAGTTTCATCACCTTTCCTCAACCCTTTGTCGATTGACATAGCAGACAACAACATTCCTTTGTCTTTCTTCTTTGCAACTTTATTGACTTTCCCAAACGGATAAACACCTTTCACAAACCCAGCATTGTCTTCATTCATAATCATCATTCCATCTAAGTGTGGAAAAGGAACAAACTGGAATTTTTTTAGGAAATCAATACCAAGTATAATCTCAAAATCTCCTAACGGCAACACCATTAAGTTATGTTTTCCTACCCAATTTTCAGTCGACATAGACACCCCATAAGCCATACCCACAATGGCTTGTGCCTTAGCATTAACTGTTTTGACGTAAGAAGGACTTTTAGTTAACTTAAGCCCCAATTTTGCAGCAATATTAACATCAATAAACGTATGAGTGGCCCATGTATCAGCCATAGCCATCACATATTTTTCCTTAACTTTCATTTCTATATGAATCAATGAAGCATGTGGATTTGAAGTCTTAGATGTCCCCTCAACATTATTAACCAACGTAATATGATTGAAAGACAAACCTAATGGATTTACCATAGCAGCCACGACTTCCTCTTCCTTTTCATCTTGATTCAATTTCCCAGCAAGCAAAGCATTCACTCTTTCCCGGTTTGGACAAGACTTAGCCAAATGAGGTCCACCACAAGTCCAACAACCCTTTGAACTTTCATCTTTGTTCTTAGGTTTGTTTTCTTTATTTCCTTCTCTCATTAGTGTTTTCCCTTTGTCATTAGCATAGTCTTTCTGATTTTCCCTTTTCCCGTCCCCTTTCTTCTCAACTTTTTTCTTAGGTTTTGAAGTAGAAGGAACATCAGCAGCAGGTTGAGTCGTCCGTAAATCCACTAACGAATCAGCGGCAGCAATTGCTCCTGGCAAATCCTTAACATTCTGCCTCCGTAGTTCGTTTTGAGCCCAGTCTTGCATGCCCAAAATGAAGTTATGTAATTTATCCTCATCAGACATATTTTGGATGTCTAACATCACTGAGGTAAATTCTTTAATGTAGTCCCGCACCGAACCAGTTTGCCTCAGTCTTTTCAACCTATCCCTCGCAATCCATGAAGCATTGCTAGGAAGAAATTGATCACACATTTCTTTCATTAACTTGGACCACGTATCAATTCTGGGTCGTCCAGCACTCACATCGTCTGCATTTCGAGTCCTCCACCAAAGTTTAGCATCACCAGTCAAGTACATCGTAGTGATATTCAACTTGTCCGTCTCAGGCACCCTAGCAGCAGTAAAATACTGTTCCATATCCCAGATGAAGTTTTCCAATTCTTTAGCACTCCTTGCACCACCAAAGGCTTTTGGTTCTTGAATTTTAACCTTAGACGATTCCCCACGAGTTGAGCCTAACGCTGCCACAGCCCGACATAATACAATGATCTCTGCACGAAGGTTTTCATTTTCTTTGTGCAGACCCTACAATTGTAGTGTCGTTGCCTCACGAAAATTCAAGTCCTCAGCCATGCATTCGTTTATATCATTACGATACCCATTTATTTCAGACTTTGTTTTCTCAGCGTTCAGTCTCAATGTGATAATCTGCGTCAAGAGATCCACCAACGTTGGGTCTTCCATTCTTTCATCAATAATCCCAATGAAGGCTTCCACTCTGCGCAACAATTTCCGAAGTTCTGTACTTGTCACCATCGTTGAACCGCGCTCTGATACTAATTGAAAGAGGGTCGATTTTTTTCTTCGACGCTACTCCCAAGCAGTCTACAACACGTATAAAATTCAGCCTTACACTCCACACGAATTTGATTAAGTATAAAAGTATTCAACTTAGATTTTAAGCAACAAATCAAAGTAACAACACAACCAACATACGGGAACTCTTCCCAACCTTTATTAATATCAAAATAAATACAGGAAAAGGCTTCACAAATTTATCTAAGGCCAGAACGTCTCTCTCCCTGCCTTAGACGAATTTCTATCCTTTTTAAACTTTCTGCACAAGGCAGTTACAGCAGTTACATCGGAAGTTACATTGGCGGTTACATCTGACATGTGTCTTACACTTGTCCTCACATAATTCAAACTAAGTTTCAGCACTAAATATTCTAAGAGATAGAATATATTTCGAATTAAAATACATTCTAACACTTAACCGAAATTACAACATTTTAACACTTAGAATATTTCAGCCTACTTTCAACACTTAGAATATTTCAGCATGCTTCCAACACTTAGTTTTATTTCAGCTTTTGTCTTGCCCACGTCAAGTCCACAGCCTTGCCTTGTCAAGCCAACACTCCGCCTTGTTCTGCCAATGACTCTGCCCACACGTAAGCCTTGTACATTCAAGTTGCCTTGCCAATACGCAAGCATCTTGAATTCTTTGCTACTGACTAACTCTTAGTTGTACAGCTGCACTGTTTTGTCCACATACATGCCAAGACCAATGCCCAAATCCTTGTCATGCCTGTATGTCTTTGGCTCAAGTAGACTACGGGTCTAACAGTGTCCTATTACCCTATTGAACAATTTAAGAGTGTTATAAATATCTCACGTTTCACCCAATCTCAATTGCAAGAAAAGAAGTGCAATCACGCACTAATTGTTGTTTGCCACATATTAATTTTTTTTAATTTTAAATTTTTAGTTTCATTTTCATTTTCCTAATTTTGTCAACTTTATTTTCATTTTTTTCCTCTTTCTTCGTCAACCTTCATTGCTCAAACCCTTTGTTCTTTGCTGTAAATCCTCTAAAGTAGCAGCCATTGCCGCCTTCAACGTAGCCTCCATGATGTTTCCTTGTTACAACATTATTTATGCCACTAAATCATCACTAAAAAAATCAATTCAACTCTCAAGTTACTAAAGCAAGGTAATGGAGTTCTTTATTCAGACCAAAATAAAAATAAAAGTGGAGTTTCATACTACTCTCTAATCAATCGAATAATAGAGTTCACATTTGTTTTTTGTTTTTTTATAAATAAAAGAGGATAAAAGAAGAAAAAGAAACAAAGAAAAGCAAGAGACTAGAAAAAAAGTGATAAAAATGAATGAAGTAAATGAATCTTCTAAGTTGAAGAAGATGAAGAAAAGGCAATTGGGTTTTTGAATTTGGGTG
The DNA here is from genome assembly GCA_029582685.1 of Solanum piurae. NCBI lineage: Eukaryota > Viridiplantae > Streptophyta > Magnoliopsida > Solanales > Solanaceae > Solanum > Solanum piurae. The sequence goes on from JAJOOO010016163.1 coordinate 4,722, forward strand.
AAGAAGATAATGGAAAAGAATGAATTGAGAAAGTTCAATTTTTAAAAAAAAGTAGGGAAAAGAAAGTAATATTTCTAATTAAATAAATGTTAAAATAAATATTTTTTTGTTGGGTTGACTCATGCACCAATGGCGATTGAACTACACTCTACTGCCACCAAGGCTCATAATAGGACGATAAAATTTATTATAAATAAGAAAAATGGGGTAATAGGACTCCCGCAAAGTTTAAGTGTCTTTTTAAAAATTCAGGACAACTTCAGTGGTGACTTTATGTCTTTTCTCGAATTTGAATAATAAACAAACATATCCAAATGATACCTTTGTGTACAATATTATTTTTATAATTTTCACTGATTTCAAAGTGCATGGATATATGTAGTTATAGAAGTTATGGCTCCTGCGACAATGTCAATGCTTTCCAAAGAAAAGAAAAAAAATTGATGCAATGATAATCAATGTCATTTCACCGGATTCACATTGCTTTCAGCTCTTGGCACAAGTTGTAGCCTTTAACTTCATTGTACTCAGTAAGTATTTATAATTCTATATTCCACTTATGGTTATAGAAGGTAAAGTAAGTTATTTTAATTAATACACTATAAGAAAAATAATTAGCTATAAAATCCATCTTAATCTATTGTTAAATAGTATGTCACTAAACAAATTTCTTATAATCCACATTGTCACGATCCGAGCCTACACCCTGGATGTGGCCGGCACTCGAGAACCATTGCTAGTCCCCAAGCAAACCCTCATCTTGGCTGGCTACAAGCCGAAGACTAACTCAAGCATACATAAGCTTAAAACTGAATTAAATTAATTGAACTCCAATAGTGAACTTTAAGAAATTCTGAACAATACTCAAAAGAAAGTAAATATAGAAAACTCTTCAACTCTGTCTATCTATAAAGCCTCTACTATTACATAAAGATATCAGGACAAGACCCACGCCATCTCAAAACTACTAATTGTAAGGTAAAGATAAAGTCCTCTGGTATATAAGAAGGCTCGCCAAAGCTGACTGGAATATCACATGACTTGAAGAAACACCTGTTGATGATCTTGAATACATATATCTGCATCATTTCAATGGAATGTACGAGCATGTAAGGGGAATTCTAAAGCATAAACATAAGCTTGAACTTGATTAAAAGGAAACATACTTACCTTTTCTTAACTCATTCAACTAAACTCAACACAAGAATAAGATACTCAACTCAAATGTTAGATACTCAAATCAAAGATATGATACTCAACTCAAAGATACTCAACTCAAGATACTCAAGGCTAAAGAAACAATGTTAGATGCAATATATGGAAAACTTTTAAAACAATAGATAATAACTTAATTTGTATATAAAAATACAATATAACTCTGTGGGAGATTCTCGAACCGACAACCATCACTATGAGCTATGTGATGATGCAACGTCTAGCCCACACTGCCAGAACTGTCCTATACTTTGCCGGGGTATAGAACCTACTACTAAGTGGATCCACTAGTCTATGCTAAAAAACCATTAAGGAATCATCTAAAAGTATGACCCTTTCTACCCACGTTGGCTACATGGTTTATGAGGGCTGTGAGTTGTATGAACTCTCCCCCATATCGGTGCTCAATACTACTGTCACGACCCGAGCCTACACCCTGGATGTGGCCGACACTCGAGAACCATTGTTGGTCCCCAAGCGAACCCTCATCCTGGCTGACTACAAGCGGAAGACTAACTCAAGCATACAAAAGCTTAAAAACCGAATAAAGTTCATGAAACTCAAATACAAAGTTTTAACTCAATTGATTTACTCTGAATAGAAAGAGAATATTCAACTCACCATAAAATAGGAAACTTAAGCCTTTAAAACATTTAACAAAATAAATTAACAGACTTCTGAAACTCTACTGTCTATCTATGAAGCATCTAATTGACAAAGATGGAAGTCAGGACAAGACCCACAACATCCTAACAACTGATATAACTGAAAATACAAGTGGAACCCTCCGAAATCAAGGAGGCTCACCATAGCTAACCCGAACTGCATGTGGTATCAACGAAGCTCCTGTTGATGACCCTGAATACATGTTTCATGATGCAGGCCAAATGGCTCAGTACGTGGAATGTACGAGCATTAAAGGGGAATTCTAAACCATAAACATAGGCTTGAACTCGATAAAAAGGAAACATACTTACCTCTTCTCAACTCACTCAACTCAACTCAACTCAAAGAAACATGGTTCAACTCGACTCAAAGAAAATAAGACTCATCTCAATAAGGAGATATTCAACTCAGTGAAAGAAGGAATAACTCAATAATAATATACTCGACTCTGGATACTCAACTCTGGGTACTCAACTCTAGATACTCAAATTAATACAATGCAACAATAAAAAGATGCAATATATGGAAAGCTTTTAAAACAGTAGAAATCAACTCAATTTATTTAAGATACAATAATAACTCTGTTTGTATGCAAGGATACAAAATAACTCTGTTTGTATATAAAATACAAAATAAACTCTGTGTATATAAAAATATAAATATCTCTGTGGGAGTTTCTCTAACCGATGACCATCACTACGAGCTAAGTGATGATATATCAACTTGGCTCTTGCTGCCAGGGCTGTCCTATACCTTGCCGGGGGTATAGAACCTAACTAACTAAGTGGATCCACTAGTCTATGCTGAAAGCATTAAGGAATCATCTAAAAAGTATGACACTTTTCTACCCATGCTGGCAACATAGTTTATGGGGGCTGTGAGTTGTCTTAACTCTCCCCCATATTGGTGCTCAATACTATTCCCAAAATATACTAGATCATACGTTTTAAAACATAACTCTTTATGTGGTTTGAGATTATTACTCAAAAACTAGCTTAAATACTCTCTTGGAAATAGATGTTTCCTCTTTTGGAAATTGGTGTTTCCTCTCTTGTTTAAATGTGAAAACATTTTAACTCTTGGGAATACTTAGTTCCTGTATAATCTTTTGAAGAAATGATCTTCACTCTTACTTTTTACTCAACTCAAAACTCAAGTCTTAAAACAAGTTAAAAGTATTTGCAAAAGACTTCTTAAAATAGGGTTCATGCCGAATTATGGACGTGAACAACTCAATTCAAGGTTTTCAATAACCATAACTAGAACTCAATACTCGAGACTCAATAACTTTAATGGTAATACTGGTTTCAAGAATGCTCGACTCAGAGGGTTCATGCAGAATTATGGGCATGAATTGTCACGCCCCGAGCCTATACCCTGGGCGGGACTGGCATTCGAAGACCATTGATGGGCCCAAGCAAACCCTTGGCCTGGCTTACTTAACTCAGCGGAAGACAATATTCATATCTATAATGATAAATGAACTTAACTGAACTAAATAATGAAATAACTGAGAATGTTTAAAGGTTAAACATTCAACTTGGCCAAAAGTGGCAACCCAAGTCTTGACAATAAGAAATGATAATGAAAAGACTCAAAGGACTAACATCTGACTGTCTATGAAGCCTGTAATAACAACTGAGATGGATGTTGGGACAGACCCACAACATCCTAATAAACTAAACTATAAAGCAATGAAATGGATCCTCCAGAAAGCAAGGAGGCTCACCAATGGACTCTGAACTGCTCACTGGATTAACGATGTGTCGGAATGCCGATCCTAGTTACCTGTGTCTGCATCATAAGATGATGCAGGCCAACTGGCATCATTACATTAAATGTACAAGTATGCAAGTTGGAATGCTAAAACAACATAGGCTTGAAAGGAAATCTGAAAGAAACACTTACCTGGGCTATTCTCAACTCATGAATACTTAACTGAACTCATTTCAATATAAAGTAGTTTAAAACAAGTGCAATATAAAGAAAAGTTGTTTAAAAACATGATGTCAACTCTGTGTGTATGCAAAGATACATAAAATTCTGAGATGTATGTAAAAATACAATAAACTGATGTATATAAAAATACAATAACTTATGTGGAAGTTTCTCTAACCGACAACCATCACATAAGAGCTATTGTGATGATACAACGATCTACCTCACGCTGCCAGCGCATCCTATACCCGGCCAAAGGTATAGGACCTGAACTACTAAGTGGATCCACTAGTCTACTGTGAAAAGGGTTCATCTAAAAAGTATGACCCTTTTCTACCCATAGTGGCTACATAATTTATGGGGGCTGTGAGTTATCTGAACTCTCCCCCATATCGGTGCTTAATACTACTCCCAAATATATACTAGATCTTTATGTTTTAAAAACATACTTCTTCCGTGATTTGAGATTAGTGCTCAAAAACTTAGCTCAAAGGCTACCTTGGAAATCTCAGTTTCCCCTTCTTGCTTCATTTAGAAAGCTATTACTCTTTTCTGAAAACTAGCTCGAAGGCTCTTTGGAAATCTCAGTTTCCGTTCTTAATAGAATGTGAAAAACATTTTTAAATCTCTTTGGGAATACATAGTCCCCATATACTTCTTTGAAGAGAAGATCTTCAACTTTACTTCTTTACTAAACTCAAAACTTAAGTTTTAAAACAAAGTTAAAACATTTGTGAAAGACTTTTGGAAAACTTTAAGAACTGATCTAAACTTGACTCTTGACTTCTCTTGACTTTGACCTTAACTGCTCTTAACTTGACTCTTAACTGATCCTTGAATTGAATTATGGATTCAAGGATTATGATTGGTGTTTGGAAAGATCTCATGTTGTTTAGGAATGATTTTAGATAGCTAAACATGAGAAAAGACCGAAAATCAAGATTTAAAGGTGGGTCCGCGATGCGGAGTCATAATTAAATTTTGGTTTTGAAAATTTCTTTTGAGGCAGAACACCTCGTGTCAGCTCCGCGACGTGAAGCTGGAATTTCAATTCTGGGAACAGGTCACGCGACGCGCTCTCATGTTCAGATTTCGCCTGTCGAAATTTCTTCTTCGTTTTTCTTCCCCAATCCACCCAAACTCGATTCTTTTCCTTAAATCAGTTTTAGATACAGATACCCAGCAATGTACCTAAAAATCTAACTCGAAACGACCCTATAATGCGACGTAACGAACTTAGAAACTTCCCAACTCAGTCAAATTCAAGAACAATATATGAATTCAAGAATATGTATCAAGATCATCAATATTCAAATGCTTTTAGGACGAATCCAAACTGAAATAAATATGCTTGGCACGTAGGAGAACGATCCCAACGTTATGAGAGCCTCACATACCTGGTAGAAGCAAATCCTTGGTGAAACACCAACTTCCTTGATGATCTTGATGAATTTGCCCTTTTCTCCTTCTTCTTTTCTCTTCTCCTTTCTCCTTAGCCCTAGCGTGAAATCCCAAGTTCTAAAATTGAATAAGTTCTGAATTGACCCATATTAAACTCCTAAAATCGGATTAAAATAATAGGGCAGTGAAAAGACTAAAATACCCCTTATATTTCCGGATTGGACATTTCCTTAATCCAACAGCCCAACTTCCAAAGGGCATAACTTGCTCATACGAACTCGGAATCGCGCAAACTTGGCGGCGTTGGAAAGATCATTCCAAGAGCTTCCCAACCATATCTGGAACTACACCTAACTCATCATGAGCTAATAGTTATGGACGTCTGAATTTGACCAAAAACTCAACTGTAACTTACAATTTTCCAGATTTCCTTATACTTTTCAAATATAACTATTTCCAGATTTTTAAACTTATTTCTAGTTCTTTCTAGTTGCGAGATGTTACATGAACTACTCAACTCAAGGGCTTAGTGATACTTCTTATCTCAAGACTGCTCAACCCACAGGGTTCATGCAGCATTATGGGCATGAACTACTCAACTCAAGGAACTTCATGGGTAACATGTAGTAGCCCCATGATTAGGAATATAATCCCAAAATGATTAGGAACTCAATACTCAAGACTTAGAACTTGAAGATACTACTCCTCTCAAAGATGAATAGACTATTTTTTCAAATCAAGTAAAATATGTTTCTAACGGAGGCTTTTGCTCTCAGTGCATGTTAGCAAGGTAGCTAACGTGCACCTTCTGAACGCAAATGGCCACAAAGGAACTGAACGCCGGCTCACCGGGAAAGATGGTAACACCTTACGATGGTAATAGATGCACACTTCCTCCTCTCACTTTTGGAACGTACCTCCCGCCCAAATTTCGACCCATCCCAGAAGAGGTTGAGGATACTAGTTTGGAGATAGATTCACCCAACTCCGTCCAACTCTGGAGTTTTGATACTTCTGGGCCAAATAGGAATCTACAGTTTTCTGGGGTCACTGTAGATACAAATCCTCAAGTGAAGAAGGAATTTACAGAAAATAGGAAGCTATGTCAGGGGAAAATGCTCACTTATGTCCCTCCGATCTCAAAAGATGGTAAATTTTATGTGAACATTATTGAAGAGGATGTAATGGAACAGTCAAACTACTGGCAGAACTCATTGATTGGGTATGTAATTGGTGATACACCATACCTAAAATCAATTGAGAACTATGTTGATAGCATCTGGAGCTATGAGATAAAGCCCCAAATCTTACTCCATGACACTGGGTATTTTATATTTCGATTCAGTTCAACTGGAGATCAGGATAGGGTTCTGTTAAATGGCCCATACACTTTTTATAACAAACCCTTTGTGGTTCAGCCATGGGAAATTGATTTTGTGTTTGATCCAAATTGCATAACCACTATACCGCTATAGATCACACTACCAGGTCTACCGGTGGGCTACTGGTTAAGTGAGGCTCTGAGCAAGATATCTAGTGGTATCGGGCAACCAAAGCATACTGATCAGTTCACAGCAAGCATGGAGCGCATTTTGTATGCTCGTATATGTGTTGAAGTAGATGTATCACAACCTCTGGTTGAAGCCATTGAGATGATTACTCCTACTGGCAACTTCCATCAGCCTGCTGAGTATGATTGGAAACCCAAATTTTGTGGATATTGTCTTCGATTTGGCCATCAAACAGATGAGTGTAGATCTGGACAGGACAACCCCTCAGAAGAGGAATTTAAGGAGGGTCAAAAGAGAAAGAAAAGGAATAGAAGAACAAGGAAACCTGTGCAACAAGGTTGGAAAGTAAAGGAACCCTACAAAGAAGCAACAAAAGATGATGTGGTAACTACTGTGAATTCAGTGCAGAGTGTGGTGGGACAACCTAAACAAGGTGAACCTAGTACTTCCATGGGCTGGGAACAAGTTCACACCACTATTGAGTTTAGAAATTGAAGGGGATACATCAGGGGATCCTGGTGAAGCTCCTAACTTAGTATGATTATTGCTACATGGAATGTGAGGGGATTGAATCAACCCCTCAAGCAGAAAGAGCTCAAACTCTTTCTCCGAAAGCATAATGTTGACCTATTAGGGTATTTGGAGACTAGAGTCAAGCAACTTAAGTCTCAAACAATCCTCAATAAAGTGGGAAATGGATGGAATTCTAAATGCAACTACCCAGAAGCTGTAAATGGTCGAATATGGCTGCTCTGGAAATCTAATGCACAAGTCCAGGTTGTGGAAACAAATGAACAATATATTCATTGCTGTGGAGAACCAATCTGGATCTTTCAAAGCCTATGTCACAATTGTCTATGCCAAGAATACGATTACTGAAAGAATCCCGTTGTGGGCTGCACTAGTAAGAATAGGGGCTACAGTCACAGACTCATGGGTGTTAAGTGGAGACTTCAATTCAGTACTGAGCTCAGATGATAGGTTGGGTTCCCCTGTGACACCTGCTGAAACCAAGGATTTTAGAGAATGTCTTGATACACTACAACTTACACCATTGAGGTCGAAAGGTTGTTTTTATTCTTTCTGCAATAAACAGGAGTTGGATCATAGAGTGTACTCAAGATTGATTAGACCTTTGGAAATTATAAATGGATTCAGGTATATGGGAATGTGGAATCAGATTACCTAGCACCAGGGGTGTCTGATCACTCCCCAGTGCTATTACACTGCACACCATATGTGATTTCTAGGCCAAAGCCATTCAAAATTGTCATGGATCATCCTAATTTTGCTGATATTGTCGCTGATACATGGGCACAAAGGTATAATGGCACAAGGATGTATCAACTGCACAGGAAACTCAAAGCACGGAAGGTTAACCTGAAGGACCTCAACACTTATCTAGCATCCTATGCTAGTCACCTGCAACAAACTAGACAAAAGCTGGAGATAACGCATGATATGCTAGCTTCCTCCTCTTTAAACCAGCAACTGATAAATGAGGAATGCAACCTTATTCATGAAATGCATAAGTAGAGTATGGCTGAGGAGAAGGCACTTCGACAAAAGTCTAGAGCTACTTGGATAGCTTGTGGAGATTCAAATTCAAAGGACTTCCATGCTCAATGGAAAATTAGAGCCAGCTGGAATGCAATCACTACAATCTATGATTCCAAAGGAGTGAAACTATCAGATCCGCGACTAGTTGAGGAAGAATTTATTCAGTTCTTTACCAATCTGCTGGGCACAAATGAACCAGATGGAGTTCCCAGCCCAAATTCAGTGGTGAAAAAGAATGGCCAGTGCTTAGTGAAACAACAAAAAAATGCTCTGATTCAGGAGATCACAGAGGGGGAGATTACAGTTGTGATAAAGGACTTACCTGTGGATAAAGCACCAGGAGTGGATGGCTTTCCTATTGAATTCTACACCAAGCAATGGCAGACTGTTAAAACAGATGTGATATTTGCAGTGAAAGAATTTTTTCACACAGGTAAACTTCTGAAATCCTTTAGTTGTACTGCAGTAACCTTGATCCCAAAAGTACTTAACCCTACAGTGGTTAAAGATTATAGACCCATAGCATGTTGTACCATAGTCTATAAGATCATCACGACGGTTTTGAAAAATAGGATGAAAGGAGTTATGAACACTATCATCAGCCCCTCTCAATTAACTTTTATTGAGGGTAGATCTATTATTGACAACATATTGTTTAGAGGTTCTAGAGAAATCACTTGATTCGTGATAGTTTATTGAGAAATGGCTATTACACCTAAATCCTAGCCTACCCACTAAGATTCAGTACCTTCTAGTAAATAATAATCACCCAGTTTACGTAATTGGCATTCAATAGATCACACTCCCGAGAACTACCTCTACTTATTTTCTCTCGGTTGTTTGTACTTGTGAAATTTTCACTAAAATCCCCCCATTGGACATTAATTGTCAACACTTTGTCATTTAACTTATCTTTTTGAAAGTGTCTACAACTACAAATGATTAGAAAACTATTTTACTTCGTAATTGAATTCTTTATCATATCACTACATGTGGGATCGACCCCAACTCTTAGTTGGGTTTATACTTGATTGTGACCGCCTACACTAAGAATCGAATGAAGTGTAGTTGCGCGTTACTAAAAATTGTGCCACTGCCGAGGAGTGGTGTTTATAATTCTTTTAGTGAAGTTTAGTTGTGAACTGATTTTGCTGTAGTTGAATGAACTTGTTTTTTTTTGTTGCATGTTGCTCTTAAGCATGTCAAGAGATGAGTGTTAATGGGAGCAATGCTATCCAATTTGGGAACAATGATGACATTTGTAACTTGCACGATGTAAATGTAGATCAATTGGGAAGTGCGGGTGCTATTTGATTGCCTCGCCGGTTGTAGGCAATGCGGTGTTTCATGTGACTAGAACTATGTTGCAGCTGTTGCAACTAAACGGTCTACTTGGAGGTCTAGCTACTGAGGATCCTCATGCCCTCATCTGAAATTTTGTGGATGTGTGTGGGCCATTTTTTTTCAAGAACACCACTCAGGAGTCGGTTCGACTTCGTTTGGTTTCCTTTGCCCATCTGAATGAAGTGGTTGGCAGATTTACTAAGGGAATCAATAACTTCTTAGGAGGATCTCAATGATGCATTTTATATAAGGTTTTTTCCTCATCCGAATATGGTGAAATTGAGTGACAATATTAAGAACTTTCAGAGAGTGGATAGTGAACCAATTCATGAGACATGGTTGAGGTTTTAAAAGTTGTTGCTCCAATGTTCAAATCATGGACTCCCGAATGATGTGTTGCTATAATATTTCTACCGGAGCCTTGATTCAGTCAACAAGGGTGTGGCAGACCAGCTTGCTCGAGGAGGAATCATGCAACAACCGTTTAGTGTAGCATCAACTCTTCTTGATAAGATGACAAAAATTAGTCATGCTTGGTACACTAGAGAAGATCAAGTGTCTCCTTTAATCATTGGGATGAGGAGCAGTGGAGAAAACCCAATTGCGAGATGAAAACATGGCCAAGATAATGTCCCAAATGGAATTGCTAAAAAACAGGTAATGGTGACTATTTATGTAAACATAGAGGTACAAAAAGTGTCAAGACTAAAGGAGGGTTCTTGCCCGGGCTCTTTAAAGTCGGGCGGGAATAAAGGTTGGAACACATTTAGTGAGGATAGACGGAGAAGTGAAAATTGAGATTGGGCTGACCAAAATAAAATTTGGAGGAGAGAAAATGACTATCATGCTTGTAATATTTGTTTTTTCTACCAAATGATACTATATTTATGTACTCAGAAAAAGAAAACCTAAAACCCAAAGTAAACACAAGTCCAATGAATCCCTATTCAAGAAAAGACACAAACTTTGGAGATGATGAGATCGCATGCATCCTCTCAAAACTCCCAGCTGAATCACTTCAACGTTTCAAGATTGTGCATAAATCATGGTGTTCAATTATCAATGACCCCTATATCATCAAGTTACAAATCGATGAATCATCCTCTAATGTTAATCATCAAAAAATCCTCTTAATTTCATCAAACATAATTCAATCTCCTGGTTTGGAACATAACATGTTAGAGTTCAATATTGCTTCAATAATTGCATCATCAATGAGTGTGAATTCTCAAGTTGTTTCTATCCAACAACCAAACTTTCTTATGTCCCGAGATATTTCATATCCATTGGTGAGTTCTTGTAATGGCTTGTTATGTATGGTGTATAGCTTTAAAATATTTATATGGAATCCAGCTACTCGAAAATATAAAATGATCAAAGAGTCTAATCCTACTTTGTTGAAACATTATGAATCAACGCTTTATGGTTTTACATATGATTCTGTTGGTGATGATTATAAGATAATCGCTACCTTTGTGATTAGTGCAAAAGATAGTCGTCATATTGTTGGAATATACTCTATGAAGAATGAGTCTTGGAAAAAGAATGACACTATTCCGAGTGGCTATCGCTTGTTTGACCAAAACCCTGTTTCATTTTATGGTACGGTTAACATGATGGCAGCTAGATCAGTTGAAGGAAATGGTGGTAGTGACTTTAATGAGTTTGTCATTATTTCTTTGATCGTGGATGATGAGAAATTTGTTGTAACACCGGTCCCACCGCAATATTGTGGGAGTCAAAATAGTATGTCAAATTTTGCTAATAGTCTCTATATTTCTGGGTTTGTTGAGATGGATTTCTTGGTTTTTTCGCGAGAGAAAGATGGGGAAAGGTGGACATGGACTAGTGTCATGAATATTCCTACATTGGACTCATTCATTGGCCTTGGGAATCTCAATTGCTACCTAGATGATATAATTTTTTTGAAAGAAAATGAAAATATCTTGTGGAGGAAAATGGATGGTGGTTTTCTAGAATATGATGTGCGGAAAAAAGAAGTAAATGAGTTTACCTTGAATCTAATTTCACCTACTACAGACTTATCCATCTTGTTCGCAGGACGTTTAGCTTCCTTGAGAATTCCGTGGGACTAGAAGTTTGTGGAAAGTTTAGCTTCCTTGAAAATTTAGTGGAGCTAGAAAATTTGATTCTCAAAATGTGTCTTGTTCTATTTTGTTATAAGTTTTTGTGTGATTAATGATGAGACTTTTGTTGTCTCTCATGCTTAGATTGTTTTGAAGCAGTTAGTAGCTTTCATAATGGTTTGTTAAAGTTATTATACATTTGACATTACTTCCTTCCGCTTTTGAATGGTTATGTTATATTTTATGGAAAAAAATTGTATTCTTGAAATGTTGTGATTTTTCATGTCAGTTCTATACTTTTATTCCCAGAATTATACATTAAAATATTTTTAACAATATACAGATCTAGATTGTTAACATTTAAGCAACTTCAGAACATCAATTTGAAGCCTAATTTTTCACGAATCCATTTTACGAATCATAAACCAATCTACGGTCCGTCTTGTCAACTCATATATTTACGCATTTCTATATTTAGTAACAATTTAACTTTAGAATTTCAATTTTACTCTTGTGAAATGATTTATATACACAAAAATATATATGATTTATTTTAACTCATAAATTTTGAATTTTTTTCTTTATTTCTTAAGTTTCGAGTCAAATCAAACTATATAACATAAATAAAGACAAAAGAATGAAGATTTTGTTTCATACAAAATAATAAATATGTTGTGTAGTAGCTAATGCGAAACCCAACCTAATAAATAATGTCAACATGTGATGCCATTGTTCAACGGCAATCGTTATAGATAGGGGGTGTCAAAAATGAGCCCAATCATAAGTAACCCGTTCAACCCGCCCAAGATTTTATAGGTTGGACTCAAGATAATTTGATTTGGGTTCAATCTCAACCCGTTCAAGCCTTAACTCATTTAAAAACAATATTCAATTGAGCCCAATTTAATCTCCAATTTCAACCTTTTTTAAAACTCTTTATTTGCATTGATGTAATGTATGTTCCTCTATTAAAGATATAAATTACTATCTATTTTATATCTTTTGGGATTTATCTATCCATTTATATCTTTTTCTTAATTTTCTTGAGTTGAAATTCAAATTGTGATTATAAAAGTTAAATAATAATATATCAAATTGGGTGGGTTATGACTCAACCCATTTTTAGCCCATTTGAGCCCAAAGTAAACTTGGATGGGTCATGACCCATTTTATTTCAACGCATTTTAATATGTCCAATTTCAACCCAACCCGCCCATTTAACACCTCTAATTATATACTGCCATAGCTATTTATATATAATAAATTAGGTGGTCCATGAACTATCAAGTTATTGGTTTATGAGTCTTCTTTCCAATGTTACCAAATTTGCATCAGTTAGAGTTCAGATTAAAAAGTTATGATTGTTTTACCAGAGACTACCCTAACAGAGTTTCCTGAGTCTGAACTCTATTTACGATCCATAGACTGGACTCGTTAAACCAAGCTCAGAAACATAATATTTTGATCTGATTCTTACGGACCCAATTACGAGTCAGAAACCAAAGAAATTGGTATTAGCTATTGTTTAAGTTCTGATGACTACCTTTAACTGCATCACTATGAGATCCTCCATTTTCTCTTCTTCTTTTTTTCTTTTTCTGTTTGTACCTTTGTTTATCCTCACCAACTGAAGAAGCATACTACTTGTAGAGGTGAAGGCACCAATAGCTAGTATATATAGAGGGACATATATTTGTAAACCAACCAAGAAAGTGTAAGCAATCTTCTAAAGCAATACAAAAAGGCTTATTTAAAAACGCTCTTGTGTCTTTCTTCATTCTTTTAGCGATCTAAGTTTGAAAAGACTTACTTGAGCTTACAAGATCTTGAAAGAATCAAGAGTAAGTTGTCGAGTGCCACACAGAGTGTTAGTTGAATTCTAAGTCTGTGACAACATGGTATCAGAGCAAAAGTTGGTAGTAAGGGAAGGGAAAACGAGGGAGACATCAACACTGCTAGCACCACTAACGTCAAGTAGGATGGTGGAAAGAAGCACCTTAAGAGTAACGAGGAATTGTTACTCGACCCTACACCAAGCGAAGCGCTGACATCTCACTCACTTTTGACCACTGAAGCAAGTGATGATGAACGTGGTGAGGATCTGATACGCTCAAATTACACCTCCTTTCAGAAGCATAAGCGATCGTTATCAAGTAAAGAACCCAACTTGTAGGTTGGGGTCGATCCCACGAGGAAAATGGTTTAGACTTTACTTTTAACTAACAATTATATTCAATTAGTCAAGTTATCTCCAGAAACAGATAATAAAAGGGGGGTTTGTGTTTATGTAAAACAAATAGCAGGAATTTAATAAGTAATCAATAATCAAACTC
>JAJOOO010016165.1:0-10199 GCA_029582685.1 Solanum piurae
CCAAAGTTGGGGTATTTTTCAGACCCTTATCCCTTTTAAAAAAAATATTTCCAATTTCCATTTTTTATTTTTTCACCCCACCCCACCCCTACCCGCGACCCCCCCCCAAAAAAAAAAGAATTAAGTTTGTTTTTAAAAAATATTTTTAATTTCAAATTTTTATTTTTTTACTCCATCTCACCCCTACCTCCCTACTTGCGACCCCCACCCCCAAAAAAATTAAATTAAGTTTTTTTTTTTAATATTTAATTTCAAATTTTTATTTTTTTACCCCATTTTACCCCTACCTCCCCCCCCCCCGCCCCACCACCCCACTCTCCCCAAAAAAAAATTTAAGTTTTTTTTAAAAAAATATTTTCAATTTCAATTCGAAAATTATTTTCTACTCTCTAGTAAAAATAAAAGATATTTTCTCAAAAATAATTTTCATTCATAAATCAAACACAAAAAAATATTTTCCAAAAAATATATCCTAGTCACCAACCAGACGTGAGAAAATAAGTCAAAAATCTACTTGTTTTTCAGGAAAACATTTTCCCTCAACTATTTTCATTAAAATAAAAAAGATATAAGTACAATTCATTATTTTGCTGCTTAATTTTATTCTACCGACGTGATAGCTCATAAAAATGTTTTCCTTTAACAATTACACTATAAACTTTAATTCTAACGACTTTCTTAGGTCAAAGTCAACTACATATAACAATCATAATTAGTTACGTATTCTTTTAATATACTGATTCACTTGTAAAAATAAAAACAGAAACAATTATAACCATATATTATAAAACTTAGTATTTCTAATTCTATCGTGTAAAACATATATATTATTCATGCAATAGAAAGTGAAATATACTTATATGTGTATTTATAATACCTAAACAAGAACATTATTCATACAATAGAAAGTGAAATATACTTATATGCGTATTTATAATACATAAGCAAGAACATTATGTACATAATAATCAATATCATATTTTTATTTGTGGAACTCTGGATCGAGGGAAATTTGCAAGCCCTATTTCTTGAGTGCGTGTTGGGTAATCCCACTTTTATCAATAGCACGCAAATTATATAAGAGACGTAGATCATAGTACGATGAGCTCGACTGAGAATTGATCCATGTCTTCCTTTATGACTATATTGCATCTATCATTACATGTAATGTTGTATTATTTACTTATAGAGGGATCGAAAAATAAAAATATCCAAAATTTGTTCTTGAAATCTCAAAGTGAAATTTGAATCTTTCAAAACAATTAAATCAACTTCTGATCTTGTGTTTAGAATATTTAAAATCTCTATATACATATCGTTTTTTTTTTTTTTTTTTTTATCTTATTATAATAGTATAATTTTCTTGTTATGGATTCAAGTGAACACATGTACTCCTTCTAAATCACCCTCTAATTATTATCATTGCATTTACATAACGTATTCTATATTAATCTCATTTGTGATTTGTTCATGCGTCAAACTAGCAATCATGAAGAGTTTTATAAAAGAAGTCAATACTCCTATTTAAGAAAAATAATATAGTAAATGTTGACTCTTTCAGATTTTGTAATTTTTTATGATCGTGATGTACGACTTGACATCAACAAATACCAAATAATTATATTCATCAAAGTTAGAATAGATAAAAATAATTACTTATATTTTTTGTTTTCGCTGAATTTTAAATTTAAAACCTCAAAATTCTCGATTACTTTATTAATCCGCAATTTTTTTAAATTTTAAAAGTGACATCTGTTGCATTGGGGATAACGGCAGAGAAGTCGTTTCAGTGTTTCTTAAACAGAAAACTGGTGGGCCTAAGGATAGAAAATAGACTGCATATCTAACTCTCAATAGTCTACCCCACACACCCACTGTGATACAGTGAAGAAGACAGCCACATGCAAAGGAAACATGCTCAAATATTTAATCGGACTTTGAGAAAAAAAAGTTTATTTATGTTATTTTAGTTAAAAAATAATAATATAGATGAGTCTTTTCTCAAACGAAAATGACATAAATGAACCAAATTTTTAAGAAATGGCATAGATAAGTCTTTTCTCAAAGTTTGATCGCACGTTTGAGTCTTTTCCTTTAAAAAAATGGATAAGACACAAGTACCCCTAAACTATTATTGAATTCAAAATTGGTGTTAAAGAGTACAAATTGACTTCCGTCCCTTGTGACTGTGAATTGAATGGATAAACGGATGAAATCAAAAAATAATTCAACTAATATGATCGAAATCTCAGAGATATATCTTAACTAAACTTAGATCCTATTATCCCGTCGATTTTTTTTTTTTGTAATTTTGTACTCCTTTTTGACTTAAAGTAGTACTTGTGTCTTATACAAAAAATAAATAAATTCTACGTTTTACTTTATTTACCTAATTTTAATTTGGTATGAATTATAAAGATAAAAAGATTTTTCGTTGATTGTAAATTAATTAAAAATATATATAATGTCTAAAAAAGTATCTTTTAATCGGTATAATCTTAAACGTACTAAGTCTATAGACATATCTGAATCAATTATTTTTAGGAAAAAATTTCTCCCTTCCATTGTGGGTTCACCCCTGAGTGTAACTTTGTAACCATTTTTTAAGCATTTATCACCTCTAATGAATTAATTCAATATCAATTGCGATAAAATAGAATTGACAACATATTTCAAATAATTATGAGTATATTTAGTATCTCACACCAATATAAATATCAAATAATTATGATCGGATCTACTATCCGTCTATCCGTCACCACCACCCTCTTATATAATTATGAACACACTCACATGGCACTTACGTCTAATTTAAGTACTTTGCTTCCCCTCCAACCAATTGGATATTTTAATTTAATCTTTGACAAACCGTCCCTTTGTGTTTATTGGCAACTTTCAATTTCTATCACTTTCAACTACCAAATAAATATACTATACTATATATTTCCTCCATCCAATTTATGATACATTTTTTTTAAAAGTAGTTTTCAAAGTATTCGACTCAAGTCTTTTTTTTCCCAATTTGTTTTGTCTTACTTTTTCTTAATTTTAAAAAAAATATAGACTATTACTTTTAAATAGTTCTTTAATTTTATTTCAAGTAACTTATTGAACATTATAAGAATAAAAATTATTTTGATAGCTTGTATGTCGGGATAAAATAAAAAACACACAAACAAATTGCAAGTGGAGTACGGAGTTGTCTTTATTAGGGAACGCTTTACTTTCAATGTGAAACTTCTCGGTGCCAACTCAAATTTAATCAAGCTTCGATATGAGTACAAACGAAAAACTTTAAAAAAAATATTGCGGAATTAAAATTATTTAAAATTAAATCGAATCTAGACAAAACCATCAATGCAAGCTAACTTATCTCCCCTTTTTCTTGGTTTCTCTCACTATATTTCTAGAAAGAGAAGCTGAATTTTTGTGTCAAAAATAAGATCAGAAGACACCCTTTTGGGTGAATTTTTGTTCTGATTAAAGAGCCTAATATGGTGGGAATTTTTTCTAGATTTTCTGTCAGCAGAGCTGGCCATCGTCGAGCTCAAAGTGCACTTGTGAGTTTTTTTTTTTTTTTTTTTGAGTTCATTTTTGGTAAATTCTTTAACTTTTATGTAATTTGGGTATTTGGGTGTCGAAAATTTTCTTCTTTAATCTCCTTTTTAATGTTAATTTGATAATGATATGAGTTATTTGATCGTTTTCATTTGAAAAGATAGAGGCTTTAGATCGACTGATCACACACAAGAAGAATTTATTGGCTTTAGATTGTTAAAGGGTTAAACTTTTGATTTGGTATGAATTTGCTTTTTGAATTTTGTAAAGTTAGGTACTTTTGAGATTTTTTGAAATGTGGGATTGACTAGTTCATGGTGTGTAGCCTGTAGGTGACTCTAAATTTGAGTTTGATTTTGGACATTTTGCTGCTGAACATGTTTGTGTTACTGTTCTTAACTGTTAAAATCAACTATACTGACTTCATTTTACATTCGAATTGATTTTACTGTGTAAGTAATTGTATTTGAGCTCTACCCCGAGAAGGTAGAGGTAAGGTCTGTGTGCATCTTCCCCTCCCCAGACCCCACAAGTGGGATTACACTGGGTTTGTTGTTGTTGTTGTAGTTGTAAGTAATTGTATATGAGGCCTACTTTTTTCACTTGAAACTATAGCATCTGGTTTTATTATAGTGATTTCTGTTCTATATGAAAATGTAGGATGAAACAGAAGTGTTGCCCCCAAATACAGAGACAATTGGTGCTGTTACTTTAGCTGGAGCTTCCTCTATCAACCCTCATGGTATTGAAATTGCAGTTGAGTTCAAACCAGTTGAACACCCGACTGAGCCTCTACATAATGATCGGCCAATTCTATGTCCATTACCAGAACCTTCAATATTGAATGTGAGTTTGCTATTATGCTGTATCACAAAGTTGTGTTAGATAGATATGCAAGTGCACTAAGTATTATTTTTCCTATCAAACATGTTTATCTGAATGGCGTTATTGTGTTAGATATGCTAGTACAATAATAGCATATCGCCACTGAAACTCTTTCTATATGAGTTGTAGTTAACTATAATGCATTTATATAGAGAGACACAAGGACTCATGAAAGAATCAGTTCTTGATATTGCTAGTTTCTTTATAGCTGCAGGCTGTTGACCTATTTCTAGCTTTCAGAAATTATTTGGTTAATTGACTTTTATTGGTTTCTTAGTATCTTTGCTCCAAGACTCCACTTTCCAGAAATTAAGAATTCTCTTAGCTGCAGCTTGCAAGACATGAATCAACCATCATAATTTGTAGGTTTTCCAAAAGTAAATAGGATTGTTTGTGATTGGTTATCAAATTCTGTTTATTGGTCTTAACTGTCAAATACTTCCTAGAGAATGAATGCTTCACACACTTTTGCCTTTTCGGTGGGGGATTTAAATGACTAAATAAGAAATTAAGAAATCTAAGAATGGAAAAGCAAGGAAAGAGATGTTGTCAACTTCTTTGCACCTCTTTTCTGCCTTCTATTCCTATCGTTTCATTGATTTTTCTACTTATGTCCATCTAAACAAAACAAACTCATATTCAAACATCCTAACAATTGTTTTGTCAGATATCTTGTCTTGAGTTGTTTTCTCTTGTTTTTTCTTTTTCTTTTTTTCCCGTACAGAACATTGTAACCAGTTTTCTTATCATTAAACATCTATAGACTAGTCTGCTTTTTGATATTCTGTGCCTTGTTAGGTAGATGTGATACACAAGTCACATTCTTTTATGCTCATCACATAGAGTCATAAAGTTTTGATTTTTGTTATTAAGATGCCAGATTGAATAATTCTTCTTTGCCTTCTGTAATATGTCGGCTTTTGAGTTGGTTAGCATTATATCATGAGCGATAGAATATGTCTGCCAATGGAGCTCTGTCATTGTGTTAAAGGAAAGGTTATATCCCTGATGAGAAATACAATCTCAAAAGGGAAGCCTTCCTTGATTATTCCTTTCTGCATGTTAATATGAACAAGAAAAAAATAAGGTTTGCTGCAATTGCTGAACAAAAGGCTATACTTTTCTTGTGTCTGTACACAAATGACTTGAGGGTTGACTGTCACAAGACGTGATAAAGTTTTGTGGTTAAGGGTTATGTGGTTGGAAAATCTAATGTCAGTTACTATCTATCTGTTTCACTTGTTTTCTTCACCTGCTGGTTATATAAGGTGTCTAAGTTCAACTGTTGGATATAGTGGTATGGTTTGTCAAAACCAATAAAGCATTTGCCTGTCCTGTTTGAGAGAATAACTGGATTACTTTACATTGCTCTAGAAATAATAGGGTCACTTGGTCTCCCAGCTCCTTTGTATACCTGTTTATATACTTCTTAGGACTTCTGACTGGAATTATATGTATTTTGTCACTCACAGGATGGGAGAATATGGAAGGAGCGAGTGTCTGCAGTGCGAAGAAGGGCTGATATTCCTGTTGTGCAGGAAGGAACAACTGCAGGGCCTGAGGCTGCTGGAACAAAACCTAGACCATCGATGAATCGGGTTATTCTTCCGTCAATCAGTGCACCTGAACACAGTATCCTCAAACTACTGGAGGAATCTGGAATCTAGCTGATGCATTGCTGAACCTGTCTCAGAGTACACTTGTTATACCAGATAAACCTGATGAAATTTCATATTTTACTTCTTTCCAAGTTTCTCTTCTTGCTTCCAATGAAATGTTTGTAATTCTATTTTTATAGGAAACTTCACACATTTGAGTGTAAATATTTCTTCTCATACTGATTGAAATTTAGTTTCCAATTGCTCACCATGGTTTTCATTAGCTAATTGTATCTTCTTGCCGTGTTTTTTAATGATACCATCTCTAATAGAGATTATGCATGTGAATTCATAGATATCCATCCAACTGATCGATATAGATGCCACCCTTTAAAATTCTTCTCCATTTGCTCTGGTACGAGTTCGAAATTGTGCACGTGTTTTGAGGAAATGGCATAGAATGTTCTTTCACTCCACATTTTCTCTCAAAAGGCAAAACTGTGGTTTGTAGAAGGAATACTGTTGAGTTCTTCATTACGGAGTTGATCTTTCTTCATTCTAAATTATTATAGAATGTTCTTTCGCTCTGCATTTTCACTCAAAAGGCAAAACTGTGGTTCTGTAGAAGGAATACTGTTGAGTTCTTCATTATGGAGTTGATCTTTCTTCATTCTAAACTATCTTTTTCAGTGTAGACTAAATAGCATCTGATGGTATATTGTGGAAAAATAACGTAAAGCTTCTGAGTACCCAAGGGTGTGAGCATGTGGCCTAGTGGTGAATGAAACATGATAGCCATTAAGGTCAATGGCAGGTGATGAAAACTATGGAAATCAGGGTTAAGAAAATGTTAGGTGATATTTTCCATCTATCTAAGCCTTGGTTGGTAGAGTTAACCGATACATGTGTTGGTGAGAGGTAAAGGAAAAGGAGAAAATTTAGCATCTGGTGTTTTGCCATTGCCTATAGAATAACATGGTCAATGAAAATTCATATCGTCAATCCCAACTTGTTAGGGATTGAGGCGTAACTTTGTTGGTTATGCCCTTGCTTGGTGTGATTATCCTTTCCTTCAACAAATAGGGGGGAAGGGGTATTCATTGACTTTCTTTTGGCATGTTTGATTTGAAAGTTTCATCTTTGAATACAGGAGTTGATTAGCAAAGTCAATTCCTTCTACTGAGAGAAACCATGTGCTTGTATGATTTGTTTGTCAAGAATAGTGAGTCTTGCTTGTCACATTAGCAAACATTAAGCTAGGATTTTACAGTCTAGCTTAATGTAGAGATGTTCATTTTCTTGGAGAGACAGATAAGATAAACTGACATAGTGGCAGTAAGGTTAGTGAAAGTAGTGGTTATATTTCCTCATTAGGAAATAAGTGGAGGAGGCTCTGTATGAGCTGTATCTAATGAGTTGACATTGAAAGCATGATCAAAAGTAAACAAAGGGGGAGGGGATGAAAGATCTTCTCATTGATCAAAATATACATACATTTTTACACTATGATATGTTGTTTCTTTCACAACTGTCTGGTTCTTGACGGGGCAGAGTTATTCGGTACTTGTGCTAGTGGGAGGTGGCATGGTACCTGTGAAATTGTAGAGATATGCACAAACTGGAGCTGACACCACCATTATAAGAAAAAGACACAAGGCGTGATTCTTCCGCCAGTTCTTCAGAGCTTAGAGGTGACTTGGAAATTAGAAGAGCTAAATGGGCAATTTGGGAACATCAAATGGATGCTTAGCTTTTGGATTTACTAGGTATTTTCGCGGTCCACGAAAGCTCCCATGATTCATCCATGACCTCCATTGCCATCTTTGATGCCTATCATGGACACGGCTCGCGCCAAGTTCCCCATGACCAACTCCTATATCAGTTGAATGAACTGATGCAGAAGAGCTGAAAATGAAGACAAGAAGAAGGTAGCAAAAAGGCTTAAACTGCAGGACCATTATGTTGTGTCTTTTGTAACTGATATGCATTTCTTGGATAATTGGGGCTTCTTATAGAGGAAAAAAGTGTTACTTTTTTCTTCATTTTTAATAAAGATGTCAGAAGAAATATCATTTTGGATCACACAATAAGTCACACACTGAACATTGATTGCTTGTGTTAATTTGAGCCTGTGATTATTGATGTTTTGTTTTATTGTAGGGGGTCTTGTCTCTCTACTTGTGTTGTTGTTATCATTCTGTTGGTAGATTTGTGTTACTGAAATGAATGCATTTAAGATTAAATCTATGACTTTTGAGTGGACAATTATCACTTTCCTTTTTTATGAGTTTAACTTCTATGCACCGATAAAATATGAAATTTTTTATATTTCTAAGTACTAAAATGTAACTGTTTGTAGTAATAAGTTGGATTGTAACTAAAAGTAAGGAGGTAACAACAACTGATAGTATAAAAATTCTTTACAAGGGTAATATAGATACTTTTTAGACAGTTTAATCATTTTATAAAATTAATAGTGAAATACTTGGTACTAAACATACATTATTAGTGATGGAAAAGGTGAAGAAAAAAAACAATTATTTCTACCTACCATGTGAAGGAAGAATCCCAACATGGACGAGGAAATTTGGAATCTAGTTCCTTTAGGTATGATTGGACATGGTAAGGTATTGAAAACTTCGATTTGATAATTTTGACTTTAAAAATACTATATCATAATCATACTAAATTAATTAGATATGATTTAAGATATTTAAGTTCAATTTATGATAACTTGATAATCATAGTTTATTCGAAATGCTGTCAACTTCTGTGACCCCTTTCATTGTCCTCTCCATTTTGTTGACTTTTTCTTCTTCTTGTCGTTGCATCCAAACAAATACTTGCAATTTAACTGTTGGATGATCTTGTTTCTCAAATTATTGATTTTTATCCTCATATTTTACGTATGTGTCGGCAAATAGTATTTATCTTCTACTAGTTTTTTTTTGGCATAATATATAAATGTGTTTTTTAATTTGGTCTCAGCTGACATGTATGTCTTTCAACTTTAGATATGTACATGTAGATACTCAAATTTGTATAAAGTTGAACAAGTATACATACATATCCTATATGACAAATTGTCCTGCAGGACGCCACGTAGGACATGTGTTTCTACTTGTTCAATTCTATACAAGTTTAAGGCTTACTTGTGTACACTCAAAATTGAAGAACATATATACTAGTTGGAGGCAAAGTTAAAAGACATTTTTATATATTGGGTGTGTTTGGTATGAAGGAAAATGTTTTCCTGGAAAACAAGTAAACTTTTGACTTATTTTATCATGTTTGATTGGTGAGTAGAAAAGATTTTTTAATGTTGATTTATGAATGAAAAATATTTTTGAGAAAATATCTTTTATTTTTACTAGAGAGCAGAAAATAATTTTTGAATTGAAATTGAATTTTTTCTTAAAATAAACTTACATTTTTTTTTTTGGAGGAGAGTGGGGTGGTGGGGCTGGGGCAGGGGGGGAGTAGCGGTGAGATGGGGAAAAATATAAAAATTTAAAATTAATAATATTTTTTTAAAGACATTTAATTTTTTTTTGGAGGGGTGGGGAGTGAGGGGGTGGGGGTCAGGGTAGGGGTGAGATGGGGTGAAAAATAAAAATTTGAAATTGAAAGTATTTTTTCAAAACAAACTTTAAATTATTATTTTTTTGGGTGGGGAGGGGGGCTGGTAGGGTGTGTGGTAGGGGGCTGGCGGGGTGTGTGGATGGGGTAAAAAAATAAAAATATTGAAGTTGAAAAATATTTTTTAAAAATAAGCTTTATATTTATTTTTTGTAATTTGAAGTTGGAGGAAAGTTTTTGAAAAATGTTTTTTTTTTTAATTTTTGAAGGGAAGTCATTTTCCTTAAATTTGAGAAAAATGAGTTGATTTGAAAAATATTTTATCCAACCAAACATGAGAAAATTGAAATTTTTTTTTTGAAAAATGTTTTCTTCATACCAAACACACCCATTATGCATTATTTTTGTCTTTCTTGTATGAGAGTTGATGCTTTAGTAAAAATATTTGAATTCGAGTCTTGATAAATTTATATCACGTCAATATTAAGTGTTCACAAAACATAGTAAAAATAAGTCATGTCCGCTGAAGTAAAATTTGAGTAATTATATTGTTTATATATTATCCTTTGCTTCAAAAAG
>JAJOOO010016166.1:0-7500 GCA_029582685.1 Solanum piurae
TACCCCCTGAACTATTTAATAGTGTATTTTAAAGGTATATATGTGTCCACGTGGACACATTACTATTTATAATTTTGCATTATTTTTTATGTCCACGTAGGCAAATATATATGTTTAAAATACGGTATTAAATAGTCTAGGGAGGTAATAGATTCGCATTAAAGTTTAGTATCGCAACAACAAATTCGACCGAAATTGGGATATTTTTCAGACCCTTATCCCTTTATAAAATGTTTAATGTTTAACGTTTAGAGTTTTAACTTGAAGTTTCAAATTTATAAAACTTCAATTTGAAACTTAAAAGTTTCAAATTGAAGTTTTATAAAAAGTTAAAGGTTAAGTTAATAAATATTTAATAATATTAAAATATAATAAATATTTAACAATGATTCGGTAAGACCCGGTTTCAGTACCGGTTCAAACCGGTTTCGATCCAGTAACTATGGGACCGGGCGGAACTTCCAGAAAATTTCGATGAAACCGGTTCCGGTAATTTTCACCTTAAACGAGGACCGGTTCCGATAAAACCGATCATGTTGTGCCAGTCCGGTCCCCTTGCCAGCCTTAAGATATACGAAGATTATCCGTCCAAACAATCCAGGCTCAAATGCCACATGTAAGATTAAATACTTTAATACATAATATCAGGATCTTGAACGCGATAATCTTACATAGAGATCGTTAGGGGCACATACTCGATGCGGAAGACATCATCACAGAGAAACGCGGAAGCGTTAGTCGTAAATTGGTTTCTACCTCCTTGCCCTAGCCTTATGTTACCACAGCCGTTAGAATTAATATAAAAAATATGCGGTAATCCTAATGGGTGGAAGGAGGACCAATTCATAAAGGTTAAGACTTAATCTGGTACATCCATCAATTAACCAATATACGGATGAGATCTATTCTTCATTAAATATTATTTATGGTATTACTTGGGTCTTAGTTTCCATTTCTTTTGCCTTGTTCCTAGCCTACCCTTATATGTTCTTAATTGTTTTGGTTTTGCTGTAATCAGGATCTACTTTAGATGTTTAGGCAGGACATGTCTACTTGTTAAAATGAAATGATCCTCTATTTTTCTTCCTAAAATATCTCATGCTCCTGTTAAATTTTAAAACGGTTTTATGTTGCTCATAAGTCTGATTTCATTTGTCTTGGTTATTGCTCCAGTGGCCATTAATTGGTTATAATGTTTTTATTGGTAAATTACATTGTTGGACATGCTATTCAATGATTCCATAAGGACTAAGGAGGAAGAATGAGTTGTGCATGTTTATAACCCACTAACAAAAATGTTGCATCTTAGTGTTGCAATGCTAAAATGCCTCTAAGACTGGAGTTCATGGATGCACAAAGAACGAATAGTATGTCATCATCAAAAAGGGAGAATTTGTTGGAATTTATGTAGTTTTGATTATTTACAAAGAAAGATGAGACATGTCAGTCAACATGGTTCAAAGAAACAATCAACTGAGCTGGAAAATCCAAGAACAAAGCGATCAAAATGTTTAAAGACAAGAGTGCAGGAATCAAGGATTAAATAATATTATTTACGAAATAAAGCGTAGGGAATTTGAAAGAAAAGTTATAGTTCAATAACAATAATGTCAAGAAAAGAAGTATGATTAAAGGAGGAGTCCAACTCAAAGTAGAACTCAAAGACAAAAGAGGTTAAGTCACATAAGAGTTTGGTTAGGACTAGGAGTTGTGTTGAAGTGGAATTCTATGGGTTGCTGCATTTAAATACAGAAGAAGAGTCTTTGAAGACTCACGCACCCACAAAACAAAAAGCAATTGGTATATTGACGTTTGGAGGTGCTGTCGAAGTTGAAGTTGCGCTTTGAATAACCAAGTCCTAAAACAAAGTTTATGTTCTAGGAAGTTTTGTCATTGTGTCTTGAGTTTTTTTTATGTATAATTTGTTCAGTGATTAGATCTATAAACTCAATTAGGAGTACAGTCTTCAAGTTGTGGGCAACTCGAATATTTGGGAACACATACCTTGGGAGGTTTGTGCTAGCATAGGGTTTATTTGTTTATTCCTTAGGCTACATAATCTTGTAAGTTTTTTGTGGTCAGGCTTGTTGGTATTTTATTGAATTGGGAGTAAATTCTGTTGAGGAACAAGCCGTGATTTTTACATATTTTGAGCCGAATGTTTCTACGTAAAATAATGTGTTCTTACTTTACTGTCTTTACTTTTCTGTTGAAACACGTTAGACAACTTGATTCATTTAAGTAGAAGTAAACCTAAGTGATACAATTTTAGCTCGTGTAGAATATCATATTGCCTCACTTTCTTCAATGTCAGTTGTTATCTCACATGTTTAGCAATGTTTAGCTTGTATGTTTTCTACGTTGTTAGCTCAATCAAGTGAGACACCAAGTTTCCAAATAATCAAAGAGACTTTAATCATACCACACCAAAAAATTGATTATTGCAGAATAGATTAGAAAGTCATTTTCGTTTATTGATAATTTGTTTTATTAGTATATTTAGAGCCCGTTTGAATTGACTAAGAAAAGTACAGCTTTTAAGTGAAAAAAATAATAAAATTAAACTTAAATGACTTTTAAGTCAAAATATAAAAAGTACGAATAACCTACTTTTTGTCTTTAACTTTTTAAAACTTATTTTAAACTTATTTTCAGTTATTTTTAATGTTGTCAGCACATTTCTCTTTGCAACAAAAAGAACAAAAACAAGTTTCACCAATGCAATTTCCTCCAAGAAGTGGCCCTTTGACAGCACCTGGTGGCTTTTCTCTAAACTGTTGCTTGCATTGGATATTGCAGTTATTTGAGTCACAAGGTTGCGGGACTTCAAAGGAAAATAGACATACTTTAGCTCCTTTGGTTGTAGTAACTACATATATTTTGGACAAGAAAAAGGGAAAAAGAATAAGAGCTTTGTTAGTACAAATTAAAAATAAATAATTATTTGGTGACTGCATTATGACAAAAATAACTTTCAGCAGCAATAAATATGCATACTAACAAAGAGTGCTAAAGTCTTTACTGTCATTAATTAAATAAGAACTTTGTGAGTACAAATTAAAAATCACATATATCTATGTTTCTTTTATAATTAAATGTTTACGGTTGAAATGATATTACAAGTTTTCAAAAAGATGTAATTTTACAGAGATTTACTGGTCCAAAAATTCAACAATAGAAATAACTAGTTAACTTTTTATATAGAATTCTAATATATGGTACTGACAATTTATTCACATCGAACACCAATCTTGTTTATAAATTTAAAATGAAGGATCTACTAAACAAATTATAAGTTTATGGGTTAGGTTTTGCATTTAAGAAAAATAATTAAAACCACAATTTAGAATTTGAAATCCTATTAATTCTTTGAATAATTTAGAATTTCAAATTGAAGTAGATTTTGTATTTCAAATTTCATAAAAGAAAATATTTATTTCAAATCAAAAGTTGAAAGCAAGGTCCAAATTGGTGACACTACAAATTCACAGTTTTTCATGAACATTTTATATATTGAAGAATATGAAACTTACCAAGAATAATGAAGAGGGAAAATACAAAGGCAGCTACACTAGAAAAGTTCTTCATAATTCTGAATCTGTTCACTAATCAAACTTTTATCTCTAAATAAGCACAAAAGATGATTTAAGGTGTTGTGGACTTTATAGGAACAAATAAACACAAAAATAGAAAAGATAAGCCAAAAAAGGTAAATAATTATTTCCAGATTGTGTTTTACAGTTGTTGATTTGGTGTGATAAAGACTTAAAGAATATTCTTAAATTAAATGAAATTGAACAAAATATATTTTGTTGATAGTTTAGTCTATAATTATCTTTATTATTAATAGCTTGGTTAAAAAAATATCTTAAAGCAATTTTTTTCTTAAATAGAAATAAAACATTTTAACCCAATTAAGTAATAATAGGGATTTTTTTTTAACCAATATATTAATGAAAGATATTTTTTTTTATCAATTTTTCATACTTAAAGGACATTTGAACTATTTTCCTTTTTTAATTGCAGGTGTTGCTTTGTACAATACATATTACAATTTTTTTTTTACTAAACGTAGAATATAAAAATTAATTAGAATATCAAAATGACTTAAATAACATTAAATCAGACATGGAAATAAAATTAAGAGACGCAAATAATTTTATATATTTAGAGAATATTAAAATTATAAGTAAACCTTATTAAGCCGATTTTACTAACAAAAAAAATAGAAAAATTTAATTGGTAACTAATATTTTTAGAAGAAACATTTTAACCTAGTGCAGTAATAATAGGGGCATTTTTTAACCAATATATTAAGGGAAGATATGTTTTTTCAATTTTCATTCTTTAAGGACATTTTAATTATTTCCCTTTTTAATTAGCAGGTGTTGTTTTTGTACATTGCACATAATACATCTTTTTTCTTACTATATGTAGAATATAAAATGAAATAATCTATCAAAAATGATTTTAATAACGTTGAACCAGACATAGAAATAATACATTTTAATTATTTCCCTTTTTAATTAGTATTTTTTATATATTTAAAGAATAATTACTTATGAATTCAATCTTAATAAGAAAAGAATTAAAAACAAAAATAGTACTCCCTCTGTCTCATTTTATGTGAAGTAGTTTGACTAGGCACAGAGTTTAAGAAAGAAAGGAAGACTTTTAAAACTTGTGGTCTAGGATGAATGATAGAAATTTGTGTTACAGTAAATTATTTTATTAGGGGTAAAATAGACATTTTATAGTTAAATTGTTAGTTAATATAGAAATGTGTCATTCTTTTTGGGACTGACTAAAAAGGAAAGTAAGTCACATAAATTGGGACAGAGGGAGTAACTTTTTTTTTTCTTAGAAAAACATTTTAAACAGAGTGCACTAATAATAGGGGCAACTTATAACAAATATATTAATGGAAGATATTTTTCTTCAAATTTTCATACTTCATGGATATTTTAACCATTTTCCTTTTTTTAATTAGCAAGTGTTGTTTTGTACTTTACACATTTTTCTTTTACTAAACGTAGGATATAAATTTATTAGACTATAAAAAATGACTTAAATAAAATTAAATCAGACATGGAAACAAAATTAAGACAAGTAAATAATTTTATATATTTAGAGAATATTAAAATTATAACTTAACCTATTAAGCCGATCGTATTAAGAAAAAAGAATAAAACAAAATTAAATAGTAATTAAATATTTTTTAAGAAAAAGCATTTTAACCCAGTAATAATGAGGACATCTCTTAATCAATATATTAATGGAAGATGTTAATTTATGGACGAAAATATATATTATTAATTATTATACATCATTTATTTAATATTTTTATTTATTATAGTTTAGCATCAATTATTAAATTTTGTTTAGTAATATATTTTATTTGCACGATTAAATTGATGTGAAGATAAAAAGATTTGAAATTATAATGAATTAAAGATGAAAGATTACAAAAGGAAATCAATCAGACACAACTTATGAATTAAATTGATTATTATATGATCATATATATATATATATAAAAGAGAACCTTATGTCCACCTACGTAGCGCCACCACAAACTAGAATTCTCTTTTAATTTATTTATTTCCAAAACTAGTCTTTCCTTTTAATGAAAAGTTGTGACTTTTATAAAAAAATTGTGACTATAATGAAGAGTTGCGACTTTAATGAAGAGTTGCGACTTTTATGAAAAATTGTGACATTAATGAAGAGTTGCGACTTTTATGAAATGTTGCGACTTTTATGAAAGGTTGTGACCTTTTCGAAGGGTTGCAACTTTTCCATATAGTTGTAACATTTCCGATAAGACACAATAAACATTTGTTCATACTACCTTTGTTGTCTATAAATAGAGGGATTTCCTCTCATTTTAAAACAACAAAAATTTTGAACATCTTTTTCTTCTTCACAATTAAATATATGTGTACTTTGCTCCTGTTGAGTGACTCACTTACACCATTGATTATGTTACAGATCATGGTATATATTTTTACAGTCATTAATTTATGCTTATGTTATTAAGGATAAATGATAAGATATAATAATTTTTATTTTCCTTTACATTATTAATGTTTGTTACTATGTAATCTTGTATGTAAAATAATCTAATGTTTTAGTTTTAATGATCGATAGATTTTAAGTATTATTTTATAAATTCCGTGACATTAAATTCCCGCGCGAAACGCAGATAATTTTACTAGTATTTATATATATTCAAAAGCTTGCAGAAAATGGAAGGAAACAAAGAAAAATTATCTGACACTGCCACGTGGCAAACAAACAATTCATGGGAACCCAATTCCTTTATTTTGTGTTTCCCAATTTATTTTGAACTCAATTATTTTATTTGGAAACTTTTTATATCTATAAATAGTCAATAATTATTATTACGACACAACATAGAAAATAACTTTTGACCTACAAAGAACTACAAGCTATCGTGGAGGCTGAAAAAATTGGGTTTCATCTTTTCTTCTTCTTTTTTATTTAGTTTTACATCTTTTCTTTGAATAATATATTGTAATTGCTTCATGTGTATGTGGAGTTAAACTTCTCTTTCTAGGATAATGGTAACTTATAAATGATTGCTTAGTAATTCTTGATTCGGCATATTTGTTTATCGTATTTGTTGTTATTATATTTTTATGATTACTGTTCTAATGCCTGATCACCATTAGAATAAACATTTGTTCTTGAAAATGGAACATGAATAGAAGGAAAGAACACAGAATACAAGAAGCATGATTTTTTTGTGTGCAAAACGAGGAATGATTTCTATTTAGGATATGAATATACTCAAGTATCATTCTTGGTTACAAAACAAGAAGAAAGTTTAGTGCTCCGCAATTGATTCA
The DNA here is from genome assembly GCA_029582685.1 of Solanum piurae. Classification (NCBI taxonomy): domain Eukaryota; kingdom Viridiplantae; phylum Streptophyta; class Magnoliopsida; order Solanales; family Solanaceae; genus Solanum; species Solanum piurae. Next base: position 6,873 of record JAJOOO010016166.1, read on the forward strand.
ATCTATCTCCGCTCAATAATATAGTTAGATTATCAATTTTGGTAGGTAATTAGAGGTCGGAAGATATGATCTTATTATTAACCTTGTAAATCAATAACTACATAATCAAATAAGTTGATGAAATTGATGTTAAACACGATTGTTTGTTAACATAATCATAGATCGATTCATACATTGATTGTGAAAAACCAATCTCTTTCTTGGTTAATTGTTCATTAGTTATTTTATATTTATATACATTCATCTTTGAATTCCTCCGCTTGAATAAATAATTAGAATTAACTTACTTTTAGTAAATAGTTAATTCACAAGTCATTGTGGATTCAACATCTGATTTTAAAAAAAAATCACTTTATTACTTTCACGACCGCGTAGACTTAGGTGTACGTTTGGACACAATAAGTTTTTTGGCCACATGAAAGTGTATGCGGTAGTACATGTAATAAAATAGTTATTTTTAGAAATAAGATGCCGAACCCACAAAGACTTGTCATTTAACTATTTACTAAATTCAATTAATTCTAATTATTTATTCAAGTGGATGATTTCAAAGATCAACATGAATTAACTAGACCTAAAATAAGCATAATATAATGAATGAACAATTAACCTAGAAAAGAGAGGATTT
>JAJOOO010016167.1:0-19966 GCA_029582685.1 Solanum piurae
AGCTTTTTGCCGCTATGTAAGATTCTTTATGTTATTACTACAAGTAAAAAATTTACTTTTGATTTAATAACTTTTATTAACTTGTATTAAAATTTTGTATATTTACATGCTCATAATTATAAATTATTATTATTTATTTTGTTCTTTATTTTATTTATTAATATGGTTTAATGTGTGTTAGTAATTAATAATAACTTTGAATTCAGAATTCAAATTTATCTCGATCATTATTTCAATAAGTTTGTGATTTATAGTTTCTTCATTTGAAAGATCTATGTTTTTTCTTCGCACCACATTGTGTTTGTGTTACTATCGTTGTTGTTGGGTTCAATTTTAAAAAAAAAATTCACCTTGAACCTATTGTAAAATTTGAATTCAATAAACTTTTACACAAAAGTTTGTCTTTTGCATCTTAAATTGCATTGGATTAAATTGAACTCAATACCTGCATGAAGCCACAAAGAAGCCAAAAAGGTCGCTTTTTGAAGCAAAAATACCAAAAAATACAACAAATTTCTAGATGAACCAAAAAAGGTAAAGCATGGTCCCAACGACAAACAAGTTTCATTGACAGCTCAAACAAACAACTGTTTAATCATTTTAATTTGTGACGATTTTATTATATAAAAAAATGTTTCTTTAATTAATGGTTGGATTGCAATTATATTTAGGAAAAATATAACGTAAATCTAGAATTGTTGGATTGCAAAAATATTTAAAAAACAAATATATGAAAGTAAATAACTATGGTTAGGAGTTAGGACTTCGCTTGAATTAATTAGATTTCAACCATTAATTCTAAGCTATGACATGTGTCTCCAATCCAAGCTAGAACTTGGGGAAAATGGAGAGAAGAGAAATGTATTGAAACGAAGCAATGAACAACTCAAATGCTGAGAAGAACACACGAGTACAGAGAAGAAAATATCTGCATATCAGAAAATGAATTGTACAGAATGTGATCACAAAATTACATCTAAAATCAACTATGTATTCTTACTTATATACAAGATTATATCTACCTTCTAGCTGTACATATTCTATTTAACTAACTAACTAACTAACTAGTACAATAACATTTAACAGAATCTGTTACATAACTAACTTCCAGTTAACTAAGTCACTGCACCAGTTTCATCACTCCCCCTCAAGCTGGCAGGTGTAAATACATTCAGAATGCCCAGCTTGGATACTAAGTATTCATGTTGTGATCTAAACAATCCTTTTGTCATAATGTCTGCCTGTTGCTCTTGTGTTGCTAAGTACAGTGATCTGATCAGTCCCTTTTGAATCTTCTCTCTTATAAAATGGCAGTCTATTTCAATGTGTTTGGTCAGTTCATGGTATACTGGATTTGCTGCTAGTTGTAAAGCAGCTTTACTATCACAAAAAACATCTATTGGCATTTCCAGTTCTTCTCCAAGTTCCTTGAATAATGCTGCAAGCCAAACCAACTCTGAAACAGTAGAAGCCATGCTCCTATATTCTGATTCCACTGAACTCCTAGAAATGGTTGCTTGTTTCTTAGATCTCCATGATATCAGGGACTCTCCATGCTTAATTAGAAACCCTGTTACAGATTTTCTTGTGTTTGGGCATGCTGCCCAGTCTGCATCACAATATGCTGTCAGTTTGTTTTCTTCCTTGTTGCTCATCAATATTCCCATAGCTGGCTGTCTCTTTACATATCTAACAACCTTAATAGCTGCTTCCATATGTGACTTCTTTGGATTTTGCAAGAATTGACTCAATGTTTGAACTGCAAAGCTAATATCTGGCCTTGTCATTGTTAAGTACAATAGTCTTCCAATTAATCTTTGATATGAACCTATGTCTGTCAATATGGGATCATTTGCAACTCCCCCTGCCTCATCCACTTCCGTTGTAGTTAGTTTCATATTAGGATCTAATGGTGTCCATGATGGTTTGGCCACCAGTTAGTCCCAACTCTTCTATCATCTCTAGAGCATACTTTCTCTGGTTCATCAAGATTCCTTTGGATGATCTGCTAAACTCAATCCCTAGGAAAAATCTCAAAGTGCCTAGATCTTTAATCTTGAACTTAGCATGTAGTTCCTCCTTAGTCTGTTCAATCATCCTTAGATCATTACCAACTACTAGCATATCATCTGCATATACCAACACAACTACAATATGCCCATTGTGTCTTTTGGTAAATAAGGAATGATCCAAAGTGCTTTGTATGAAACCAGAATCTACCAATGCATCAGTAAGTTTAACATTCCATTGTCTACTTGCTTGTTTGAGACTATATAGAGATTTGACTAGCCTATAAACCATTCCTGATTTCTCCCCCTGGCTAGCAAAACCCTCAGGCAATGTCATATAAACCTCAGACTAGCTCTCTGATTATACCCCTTTGCCACCAATCTTGATTTATACCTCTCTATATCACCATTGGCCTTGAATTTAACCTTATATACCCATTTGCACCCAATAGGAACCTTACCATGAGGCAGCTGCACTAACCTCCATGTATGGTTATCTTTAAGTGCCTTTATCTCCTCCTGCATTGCCTGGATCCAATTGTGGTCTTTACATGCCTCATGATAAGATTGAGGCTCAGTAATACAAGAATAAACTTTGATATATGATTGATATTGAGTGGACAAGTTGCTATAACTCAATGTGTGAGATAATGGGTAAGGAGTAGATGCAGTAGCAACATTTGTGATGAAATCATTCATCCAAGAAGGAAGTTTCCTTGGTCTGGTGGAATGTCTAACATCTCTTGGTGAAGTAGTATGCTCGATAGACTCAACTGCAGATGGATCAGTATTGACTGGAGAAGTGACTGGAACAACATCATTAGGAGTATCTGTAAAATTATCTAAGAACATGGGGTGAGATATTGGTTGAGTGTTAAAGGGAAAAATATCTTCCTTGAAAACCACATCTCTAGAAACAAAGAAGGAATGAGTATCCAAATTATAAAGAACATAACCCTTAGACACATCTGAGTAACCCATATGGACTACAGCCACAACTCTTGCTGTAAATTTATCTCCAGTTGGCAAAATCGTAGCATAAAATAAGCAACCAATGGTCCTAAAATGATCACATGCATCTTTGCATCCATGAAACATTTCAAAAGGTATTTTTCCTTTCAAAGCTACTGAAGGTAGTCTATTCATCAGATAAACAGCTCCTAATACACAATGGACCCAAAATCTCAATGGTATAAATCCCTGAAACCTGATTGCTCTAGCCAATTCCAAAATGTATGTATGTTTTCTTTCCACCACCCCATTTTGTTGTGGGGTGTAAACACAAGATTTTTGATGGATAATACCATGACTGTTGAATAGGTTGGCACATTCAAGGTTGACAAATTTTGTCCCATTATCTGATCTCACCATTTTTACTGTATTGCCAAATTGAGTTAGAATTAGTTTGAGGAAATCTTTCAGAACCACTACAACATCACTCTTGTGTTTTAACAAGAAAATCCAAGTCATACGAGAGTAATCATCCACAACTGTTAGGAACATTTTATTTCCATCTAAAGTAGGTACATGAAATGGTCCCCATACATCCAAATGCAACAAATCAAAAACTGAAGTAGATCTACTATGACTGTCAGGAAAAGGGATCCTAGTTTGTTTAGCAAGTGGACAAACATTACAAGAGTCAAGAACTCTTTTACATTCATCATGAGTAAGATTGAATAATTGTTGCATTGCCCCAACAGACGCATGACCCATTCTCTTATGCCAAAGCAAGATATCTATATTGTTTTTCCTAGCTAACAATCCCATAACTGGATGTTCCTTAGTGTTTGCTGAATCTTTGTGCTTTAACAAGTAAAGTCCCCCATTCTCCTCACCAATCTCCAACACCTTCCCACTTGAGAGGTCCTGGAATACACAGAAGTTAGGGAAAAAAGTGACTGAGCATTGCAACTCCTTAGTAATCATAGATACAGATAATAGATTGTATCTAAAATCTGGAATATGCAGGACATTACTCAATGGTTAATCTATGATTTTACAGCTGCCAATGTGAGAAACATCTAATGTACCTCCATTAGGTAGATACACCTTTTTATCTGTAACATTAATGGGCTCAGTATGCAACATCCCTTTATGTGAAATCATATGATTACTAGCACCAGTATCAACTATCCATTCTTCCTTAAAGGTATTCAACTTAGGGGTGTAGACATTACTTGCACTAGGAACATCTACCATATGAGAAGTAAAAAACTTACCTCCCATGTTGGCTGAATCAGATAGTTTGTTTCCTGAATTTTCACCAACAATGTCCCTATCTAGAATTCTTTGAAATTGATTGTAATGATATGGATTATCCATGTGTTGCATCATCTGACTGTATTGATTGTGCGAGTAATTGGCAGTTGTCCTTTCTTTGTCCCAATCCTCAGAATATCTCCCAGGTATGCCACCATCACAATTAGAATCAGACACCATTACACCTTTCCCTTTGTATGATACATCTCTAGAATCATGAACACAAGCAGATCTAGACTGTCCTGGATCAAAATTTGTTTTTCCATCCTCAAGCTTCACATTATTAGCTTGGTTCCTAGGATTAAGATCTACTCCTCTCAGATTTGCAGCTGTAGAATCCCCAAATTTCTTCCTAAACTTAAAATTTGGTGGATAGCCAATCAATTTGTAACAATTAGCCCTAGTGTGGCCCATCATGTTGCAGTAATCACACTGAACATTCCAGTTCTTTTTGAACTTGTGAGGGTGAGAATTACGTGCAGATATCATTGCAACAATATCTATGTTCATCATTGGACCAGCAACATGAGCCATATTCCTTTGACTTTCTCTTTCAATCATCATGGAATAAGCTTGATTAACAGAGGGAAGAGGAATTAACATCAAAATTTGACCTTGAGCCTGCTCATAAGATTCATTAAGTCCCATTAAAAACTGCAAGAGCTTTTGCCTAGTCATAAACTCTCCAAAATCTCTGGATTTGTCACAAGCACATCCAGGAAATGGAGCTAGACAATCAAACTCTGCCCAGAGTAAACGCAGACGAGTAAAATACTCAGAGATACTACTTGTTCCTTGAACCATCGTTGCGATCTCCCTGTGCAATTGAAAGATCCTCGATCCATCAGCCTTATCGAATCGCTCTTTGAGATCTCTCCAAACAGCACCAACATCAGAAGAATACACAATACCACTCAATAACTCTTTCGAAACAGAGTTCATGATCCATGAAAGGACAATCGCATTGCAGCGTTCCCATAGATCAGTGAGATTTGGACCAAAATCTTCTTTTCTGCATCTTCCATCGATCAGACCCAACTTGTTTCTTCCAAGTATGGCAATCCGCATCGATCGACTCCAAACAGAATAATTTTCCGATCCAGTCAATTGAATAAAGATCAAAACCACTCCAGAAGTATCTGATGAACTGAGATACAGAGGATGATTATGACCTAATTTCTCCGGTAATTCATTATCTACTACAATCGCCATAACTCTTCCTTACAAGCTCTTGAAAAATCACTATCAATGGCTGAAAAGCTCTGATACCATATTGAAATGAAGCAATGAACAACTCAAATGCTGAGAAGAACACACGAGTACAGAGAAGAAAATATCTGCATATCAGAAAATGAATTGTACAAAATGTGATCACAAAATTACATCTAAAATCAACTATGTATTCTTACTTATATACAAGATTATATCTACCTTCTAGTTGTACATATTCTATTTAACTAACTAACTAACTAGTACAATAACCATTTAACAGAATCTGTTACATAACTAACTTCCAGTTAACTAAGTCACTGCACCAGTTTCATCAAAATGGAAAGGAGCCAGATCCAATATATTAATTATCTAAATTATAATTAGAATCTTACTTTAGTCAATAGAATTTTAGCCATCCATTCTTATCCATATGTCTCACATCCAAGCAAGAACTTGAGTAAAATGAAAAGAAGATAAATGGAAAAGAGCTGGATTCAGTGATGTGACACCACACTGTTTGCTTATTTTCAGTTTTTTTTCTTGCACATTTTTTCATTTTGTTTCACCCAGACACATACAAATGATTAAAAAAATCTATCTAGATATAAAATATCAAATTAATTTCTCTCCTCACTTGTTTAATTGCCTAAAAATAAATGGAGAAAAAAATAAATTTTCTTTCCAAATCAATTGCCAAGAATTTTTCTATTCTTTGTCATATATTTTGAATAAAATAGGCAAATTATTAAAATTAGCCAAATAAATGATTCGTTGTTAAATCACATGTTCGTGGATATTTTAAGTGTGTAAAACCTTTTTTTAAGTGTCACTAAAATCCTTATCCAAATCTTTGAATTTTTTGAGATTTTTTTATTTAAATCTTTTAAAATTTAACCAAAAAGAAATTTCTTAACTTTCTTTTTTTTAGAAAAGGGAAAAGGGTCTGATATATTTCTTAACTTTATCATTTAGAGCTGATATATCCTCGTTATGAAAGTTGCTCATATATATCTCTACTGTTATACAAATGACTCACATATAACATTTTCCTCTAACGGAAGTGAAAAATTAATTTTAATTTAATCTTTTAATTATTTTTTTGAAAAAAATATAATCGATTCTCCTCACACATTTTTTTTTATTTTTTGTTTCAACGACTAATTTAAATTTATTATTTTGATGGTCAAATTTATTTATGTTTCACTAATTTACTTGCAAAATTTATTATAGATGCCCCATTTTTTTATTTTTAAAAAAAATACAAAACTAAATTACAATATAGCCGCAAAAGTTAGTTTTAAATTTTTTCTTTACACTAAAGAATGAAATAAAAAAAAGAACAAGAAACTCGAATAATGATAATCAAAGAAGTCAAAAAATATTTTTTGTATGAAAAAGATTAAAATATACCTTGAACTTTATTAGAAATATCATATAGATACCCTGCATGATTTTTTCTAAAATTCAAAGTCAAAAAATTAATTTAAAACTAATTTTTTTATTTCTGTTAGATGAAGGTATATGTGAGCTCCTTTTGTAACGGTAAGGGTATATGTGAATCATTTATATAATAGTATATATGAGCCCCTTTCAAAATAAAAAATATCAGCTCTAAATAAAAAAATTGAGAGATATATCAAGACATTTTTGTTTTAAAAAGTTAAGTGACGACTCTGAATCAATTCCAGTGTTTTCCAAACAACTTCATTTTCAACATGAAAAAATACTAGCCACATAAGGTTGACACGTGGAAGATAAACCAACCTTACCCTTCTCCAAAGCACATTATATCCACAAGCCCCTCCCTTATTCTATCCTCCTTTCTCCAAACCAAACCAAAGATTTCAAAAAAATGGCTACTATTCCTAGCACCATAGTTAACACTTGTTTCTTGCCAAGAAAAAGTGTTGTTACTAGCCTTAAAGCCATACCATACAATGTTGGTGAAGCTCTCTTTGGTGTAAAAAGTGGTAGAAGTGGAAGGATTACTTGCATGGCTACATACAAAGTGAAGCTTATTACACCAGATGGACCTTTTGAATTTGATTGTCCTGATGATGTCTACATTCTTGATCGGGCCGAGGAAACGGGGGTAGATCTTCCTTACTCATGTAGGGCTGGTGCTTGCTCATCTTGTGCTGGAAAGGTTACTACTGGAAGTGTTGATCAGTCTGATAATAGTTATCTTGATGATGCACAAATGGATGAAGGATTTGTGCTCACTTGTGTTGCTTACCCAAAGTCTAATGTTACCATTGAGACTCACAAGGAGGAGGACCTTGTTGGCTAAGTTCAATGTTTGTTTGTTTAATTTGATGAACATTTAGTTTTTATATTAATGTTTGAAAAATTCTATATTAATGTTTGTTTAATTAAGCTTGGTTGATGGATAAGACAAATTGGATCTATATATTTTTGAAGGTTTAATTTAGATTGAAAATATATAGTCATTGTGCATGGTTGGGATTAACGATATGAAATGTTGGATATTAAAACTAGAGTTAATTTGGATCAAATTTAAAAAAATATAAACGCGTTGGTGAAATTATTTAGAAACTTTTGATGTTCTTAGGAAATGTGAACAATTTTTTTCAAAGTTATGAAACAATTTTTACTCCATCTATCAAACTACCAATTAGTAATCCACCAAGATTTTATTTTCTAAATTCTAATTATATGCCATAAGTTGTCTAACATAATTGCATAATTAAAGTTTATTAGGATATAAAAAAATTCTTAATTATTTATCATTTTTAATTTTTTACTTTAGCATATTAAGAGATAGATATTTTTTTTCTATTATTACATTTAAGATTAATTATTTTTCTAAATCATTTCTCAAATCATTCCTTCTTTAATTTCTTAAAGAATATGCAAAGTGCGCAATTTTAATGATATTTAATGTCATATTATTCTTTTTTTAAATAATTTTTTTAAAAAAGCTGGAAAATTTAGTTTCTACTCCTTCCATCCATCTTTACATATTTACTTGTTCAATATTAATTTGACATATCTCTTAAGAAATAATAAAGATAATTTTACTATATCAATCTTTTAAAATAATAAATTTTATATTTTAAAAAATGCATTGGCAAATGACTATAATTAATAATAAGAGTGAAATAGGAATTAAGTAATAAATTATCACTTGATTTTCTAAAGTGAACAAGTAACAAATGAATAATTATTTATAACGTAATGAATAAATAAAAATGGACAGAGAGAATAGTTGTTAGGAAAAAATCCATAAAAAGAGTTAGTTGATATAATACTCTTGATTTTTTATGAGTACGTGGAAATTGTTCTCTAACGTCACTTTTTTCTTTTTCTTTTTTGTTCACGCTCTTTTTTAATGTTCACCTTGCGCATTTTATAAGAACTTAAAGAATGAATGATTTGAAAAATGATTTAGAATAAATAATTAGTGTTAATCGTAATAAAAAAAAACAAATATGAGTTGCTTCAAAATGTTCACTTGTTATTTCATTATTATTTTAATCGAGTATATCATATGGGTTGATTTAAAAAGTTATTTTTTTAAATTATTAGTAAATAGGAATAATGTGACATAGGAGAGATATATTTTTGTGTCAAGTATATTTTGAAGAAAATATCCAAAGTTCGATGATATTGTAGTCCTAAAACAAACAAAAGTGATATTATAAGGTAATTTCCGAAACATGGGCGACTATCTAGAAAAATTACTAAAAAATTAGTCTGTCAAATTCATTAATTAGAATATACAATATTATAGAAGTTTGGTTCGAGGATGTTCTGAGAATTGTATTACTTAATAGTTAATCCTCTTATAATTGGCCTCCATCACATCTATCATATATCATAATCATGTTTTAGGTAAATTAATTAAAGGTCACCCTCTTTAGGGAATCTAGCTCCCAAAGATATCACATTTACATATTTGTCTTTTATTAATTTATCACATTTCTCAATGCGTTTTTGCTAAAGGTCACCTTCATTGACCATCATTTTGGCCTTAGTAGTAATCGACCTTTTTTTTGGTATGTGATGATCCATCAACATTTAGAGATAATAATGATAATTATATTAATGAATCAAATCAAACCATATTTTCATCGTTTAGTTTAATTTGATTTCAACGAATTGAAGAGTATAAAAAGTATTCATTTATGGAACAAAATTTTATTACTTACTATAATCTCAATGTACGTAGTAATTAGAGCTCATTTTTAGAAGATCATAGTCTCATTATTCTGTTGAGTGAGTTTCTGTGAAAAAAATTCACAGTTGAGTGATTTTGAGGTTATAAATGAAAGTTGAATGACATTCTGTGAAAAGAAATATTAGTTAAGTGACATAATAATAGTGAAATCCACCAGATTATAAATATATTACGCGTAGCTGCTGTAAACCTTCAAACAATTACTATATTCTGTATTTTTTTTTTATTACCACTATTATATTTTGAATAAGTATAGGTTGGTTCTACAAGTAAAACGTGAAATTATAACATGGAATATTAGTCCATTACAGGAGCTTATAATACAAGCCCACTGGAACATGTTACAAAGAGAAACCATGGGACGTTGCTCGAAAAAATGGATAGTAGTATTTTATTGAATTGAATTTAGGTTTTCTTGGATAACCTTTCTATAAATTTGAAAATTTCTTTTTATTCCTTAAATCCAATTCTCTTTTATTTCATCATTCTCAAAATAATTTATTTTTATCAAATTCGGAATTTCTTGACTATTTTATTTTAATGAGCATGTGTAAAATTTATTTATACAATCAAATCCCTTTAAATAAAAAAAGTATATAAAATAACATTACTTGATAGTTTTAAAATTTTATATACGCATTTATTAGTTTATTATAAAAAATGGTATTCTTTTATATTTAAAAAGAGTTTTATTTTACAACGATACAAATATTTATGATTTTTTATAAACGTTTCTTTCTATTCTTAAACTAGTCAAAATGCATCATTTAAAGGGGGATGGGGAACTAGTTATTTTTTAGTTTTAACGTTTTTTTCATATTAAATTAAAATATTGTAAAAAGGAATGAATTTAGTTCTTTTATGTTTTGAATAATATTATAAAAGACACGAATTAAAATTGAAAATAAATAACCCTTTGATCTAATTCAAGTGTTTTTCTAAATTTGACTCGACATGGAATATACAAAATAAAGAGAAAAAAACTTTTAAATTTTATGATTTTACATTAAGAATATATACAATATTTTTTAAAAAAGAATTAGCCTTCAAAATTCAAATTGTTATGCAAAATTACTCTGATGAAAAAACAACATATTCAAGTCATGAAAACAACCTCACATATTGGGTGGCACCACATGCATGTCAAGTGTCCTATTGGGCATTCTTCGTCTAATTAATATATTTTGAATATTTTTGACATAATAAATTATTGTAGCTCGATAATTTCAGATTTCTTAAATAGGTTTCAGATACCTTAAGTAAACCGTGCTTGCATGTTTTAATCTCACTAGCAACAATTTTTTTGAATGGAGGGAATATTTAAGTATTTGAAAGTTGGTCTTCCTTTTTGACAAACTGCAAAATTGGGAGAAGACAGCAGCCCATTGGAATCTGTAACTACCATTACCAAAACAGAGTCCTCAAATCTCAATGTCTTCTTCCCTTTATATTCCAATCAACAACTGACTACTTTATATTTCTTCTCAAGAAAAAGAGATTCATATACCCTTTTCCTAATTTTACAATACAAGCAAAAAACAGAAGATAAGAGAGCAAGGAAGATCAACATGTGGAGTAGACATTTTAGATGGTTGTCTACCTCAGTAGCAACAAATAGCAAAAACAATATGGGATGGTGGGACCATGTACAGCCAGCTCCTAAAGACCCAATCACCAGTGTCACTCAGGCTTTTCTCTCTGATCCAACTCCTTTCAAGCTCAATCTTGGTGTGGTACTGTTTTCTCCGTTTCAATTTAATTGTCTGATTTTGATTTGACTCATAATTTAAGAAACTTTTGAATGTACCATATGTCCTTTAATTTTTTTAGTACAATTAAATATTGTCAAAAAAGAAAATAAATTGTGTTTTTTTTTAAAAACAGACTAAAAATGAAAGTAATACAAACAAATTGAAACCGAGTGAGGACTGATTTTGTTAATTGATGTTTTTTCATTTTTTTCTTGATTGATTGATGGTAATTTTATTTTGTTACAACTTCTTAATAGGGAGCTTACAGAGATGATAAAGGAAAACCAGTAACTCTTGAGTGTGTTAGAAGAGCTGCTGAAAAGATTTCTGACTGCGAGATTTCGTAAGTACCATTTTTTTTTTAAAAAGTTGAGTTAATGATTAAAATATTTGGCTAATTCAGGATTGAGATATGTTTTAATACAAATGGAGTGATATATGTTAGTTAGGTAAAGAGCAGAATGAATAGTTGAGGTATGAAATTCACGAAAAAGTGATAGTTCAACTGTATTTTTACCTTTATTGTTTGTATAAACTAGTGTTATATTTAAGGTTCCCCTATGATTGAATAATTATTTTTGTTTAATGAGTGTACTCTAAGCTCATGTCAATCATATTTTTCAGAATTTCCTTATCTAATTACTCGAATTTGTCTCATTATTGTTGTTATTGATGGTTGGACAATGTTCTTTCACTAATAGGTAATTAAGTACTTTAGATATATTGTTGGTACACAGTCATTCGAGACACCAAGTCGAGGTGTCTAGATGTGCACTCTCAAAGTGCTTACTTGCCAACTGTTTATGTATTAGGAATATTTTCTAGGTTCATCCTATTTCATTGCAACCATGACCGTTGCTTTTCTATTGGCAGGGAATCAACTAAAGCAACAACAAAATCAAAGTTTGTGCAGGATTGTGTTAAATTGGCTTATGGAAATGACCCTAGTGTTGTTAGAGAAGGCAGGTTTGCTGGTGTTCCAGCTCTTTCTGGGACCGGTGCGTGCCGGCTGTTTGCGGAATTCCAAAGGCGCTTCTATCCTAACTCACAAATGTTTCTACCAATGCCAACTTGGTCCAAGTAAATGTTTCTCACATTTATACTTCTTTTTCATGCCATGCCATTATTAATTAGTACTGCGATTGAAATGTGTCCTCTTTTGAAGCCACCACGACATTTGGAGGGATTCTCAAGTTTGTACAAGAACCTATCACTATTATGATCCTGATACAAAAGGATTGCGATTTCAAGCCCTCTTGAATGATATCAAGGTTAGGTGAATCTTACATCCTTACGTATGAGATTGTGAGCATTTGTAAAAGATAACTTATGTTGCTGAGCTATTTAGAGGCCAGCAGTAAACCCTGCCATGTGATGATGATTCATTTTAATTCGCGGTATTTTTGTATGTGGTTACAATGTTTGCAAGGTGAACTCTTGTTCAGTTAACTTTCTTCTTTTGGAGTTTTGACCCTATTCATTTGATAATCTCACAGAACGCTCCTGATCGTTCTTTTTTCTTACTTCATCCTTGTGCTCATAACCCAACTGGTGTCGACCCCAACTATGAGCAATGGAAAGAAATCTCACACATATTTAAGGTTAGTGGCATAACTTGATCCTTTTTTTCCCTCCTATTTATGCTTTTAGATAACTTCTTATGCACTATGTTTGTGAAAAATGTTTTCAGATCAAGAATCATTTTCCTTTTTTTGATATGGCTTATCAAGGAATTGCTAGCGGAGACGTTGAGAGAGATGCCACTGCTATTCGAATATTTCTAGAAGATGGACATCTATTGGGCTGTGCCCAATCTTTTTCCAAAAACATGGGCTTGTATGAACACCGTGTAGGTTGTGTCAGGTAGACAAACTTCAAGTTACAGTGTTCTGCAACTCCTAATTTTGAACAATGCCGAAATAATACTATACTTTAATTAGTTAAGACTATTCACTCAATCCATTGAACGAACAGAAAACATAAACGGAGTAATTTCAACTTGTTCATTTTTAGTAATCTTGAGTCCACTTTATTGATTAGTAGTCCAAAAAATGACCACAAAGTATTTGATTCTTTATGATTTCTTAATTAGTTTCCAGCTCTGAAACTTCCCGTCCTCCTGTTTTCTTTTTGGAAATCAGTATTGTCTCCAGGGATGATAAGCAAGCCACAGCAATCAAGAGCCAGTTGCAGCGAATTGTCAGGGCAATGTACAGTAGCTCTCCGGTTCATGGCCCATTATTAGTGTCAACAATCTTGAATGATGCTGATTTAAAGGCACTTTGGGAAGAGGAAGTTAAGGTAATTAATGTAACCATTATGTATGAGTAGTGAGTACTACTTTCTTACCATTCCATATCCTTCCGAACGTACCAATTATATATTTTCACATAAAGGTCATGATGGATCGCTTAATCAGTATGAGAATCACATTACGTCAAACTCTTGAAGAGTTGAACTCATCTTCGAGCTGGGAACATATAACGAAGCAGGTAACAATTCTCAAGTTTTTGCACAATTGCATATTAAATGCAGCTGCTAATTGTCAAAACTTCAGGTTGGAATGTTTTACTTCTCTGGTTTATCCCCTGAGGAAGTTAACCAATTGCAAAGGGATTTCCATATATACATGACTAACGATGGGCGCATCAGGTACCTATAACTCACTAAGATTTCTTCAATTTCAGTACTGATACCTATATACGCGATGATGATGGCATTATGATAATAAAGGTGATATCAATAATAACATGAGAATAATGAATTTGTTGGTATTTCCATCATTTGTTCAGCAAGCAAGAGTGGATGGTATTTTTTCCGTTGCATGTATCTCTCTTCGTATCCCTCAAATCCATTTCTCTAAAAATACTTCATGTTAGAGTTACAATAGAGTATTTGTTTTTAAATTACCAGAAAGCTTGCTCCATCGTATGTCCATTTAGTTGTTTTTCACAAGAAACTGCAGAAAGAACCAAAGGATTCTCAAATTTTCTCTTTTTTCATGCTTTTTGCAATTGACATGGCTGATGCAACATTGTCATATGGCAGCATGGCAGGGGTAACAAGCAGCAATGTAGACTACTTGGCAAGTGCAATCCATGAAGTTACCAAAGTGTAAAAAATAGCAACTGTATTGATT
Source organism: Solanum piurae (assembly GCA_029582685.1). NCBI lineage: Eukaryota > Viridiplantae > Streptophyta > Magnoliopsida > Solanales > Solanaceae > Solanum > Solanum piurae. Next base: position 14,575 of record JAJOOO010016167.1, read on the forward strand.
CAAAGCATTTTGAATTTGTAGTTTAGCAATTCTTATTGAGATCTTGTGCAGATAACCATTGTCTAATACTGTTAGAGGTTGTTCGGTAGGATGTATTAGAGAAAATAATACATGTATACTTATTCAGTACTATTCTTATACATAACAATCAATGATCTTAGCAATATAAGGGTTATTAATATATTGATAAGCATGGTTAAAGATGGAGCTGTCCTTGAATCACCAAGTCAAACATTGGATAAGAAAATAATCTCAGGATAATTAATCCCAACAATATAATTAATACATCTTATAATTTTGTACTATTAAGGGGCCGTTTGATAGCTGGATAAGAAATAAATTATTCATATATTAGTTTTTTGTAGTACTTATACAATGTTTGGTAGGTAGATAGAAAATAAGTTATTCATTTGTAAAATTAATATGACGTTTGGTTGACAATTTAGAAACCTGTAGAACTAATACATTACTAATACTAACCCCTACATTACTAATATGTGTATAACTCTAACCAACTACCAAACGACCATTATAATAGACTTTACCATATGGCTCCTTATATTTGTTAAAGATGCAAATTTAACAAATATCTTGGGACGAACTTGAGGCTTCACTATTTTCCCTCCAACACTCAGAATCCCGAGCCTTCATATGCAGCTTCAAAACCTAAAGCAGGATGATCCAACTGTCACACAATATCTAGACAAGGCAAAATTGATTTTGGGTGAGTTAGCCTCGGTTGGACGTCCTTTATGCCTTGCAAACCAGAACATATGCATATTCAAGGGGTCGGGTTCAGAATTTAAAGATATTATCACCTCCTTATTGGCGCGATCTCAACCTGTTACTTTTGCCGAGTTATATAGCCTCCTTCTGAACCATGAGTTCATCAATGGTTTGTACTAATTCTTCAACTATGACATCTTCATCAACGAATTCTTCATCAAGTTATTAGGGGACACATAAATTGCCTTGTACTAATTCTAGTTTTAATTCTCATCTCCAACCCTATTCTCTATTTTACTCTTTAAATATAGAATTATCTATTTTTCAGACAAGATAGCCTTTGAGCTATGTTTTTGAGCACTAATCTCAAATCATAGAATAAGTATGTTTTTAAACATAAGAGCTATATTATTATATTTTTTAGAGTAGCATTGAGCACCGATATAGGGGAGAGTTCAAACAACTCACAGCCCCCATAAACTATGTAGCCATCATGGGGAGAAAAGGGTCATACTTTTTAGATGATTCCTTTAGTGCTTTTTAGCATAGACTAGTGGATCCATTTAGTAGTTCAGGTCCTATGCCCTTGGCAAGGTATAGGATGCTCTGGCAGCGTGAGAGAAATCGATGTATCATCACAATAGCTCTTACGTGATGGTTTTCGGTTAGAGAAACTCCCACATAAGTTATTATATTCTTATATACACAATTATTTATATTTTTACATACATTCAGAGTTATGGTGTATCCTTGCATACACAAAGAGTTGACAACATATTTTAAAACAATTTGTTTCTTTATATTGCACTTGTTCTAAATTGCTTTATATTGAAATGAGTTTAGTCATGTTGAGTTGAGTTGAGCCAGGTAAGTTCTTCTGTTTCTTTTAGATTCTTCTCTAGCCTATGTTGTTTTAGCACTCCAACTCGCATACTCGTACATTCAATGTACTGATGCCAGTTGGCCTGCATCGTCGTATGATGCAGATTCAGGTAACTAGGATCGACATCCGGCGCACCATTGATCCAATTGAGCACTTCAGAGTCAGTGGTGAGCCTCCTTGCATTTCGGATGACTCCTTTATTTCTTTTAATTCTTTTCAGTATTTCATTTGTTAGGATGATCGGGGGTCTTGTCCCGACATCCATATCAGTTGTTTAGAGGCTTCATAGACAGAGTTAGTGATGTTAGTTCATGAGTCTTTACTTTTACTTTTCAGTTAAGTTGAGACTTGAGTTGCCACTTTGGCAGTGAATGTTATTATAATACATTCTAAGTTATATTTTTGAGTAGTTCAGTTTACTTGTTTTAAAAGTATTTATCTTGAGTAAAGTATTCCGCTTAGTAAGTAAGCCAGGACAAGGGTTCGCTTGGGGCCAGCAATGGTTCTCGAGTGCGAGCCACGTCTGGGGTGTAGGCTCGGGGCGTGAGAAACTTGGTATCAGAGCCCAGAGTTTAAGAGTCCTAGGGAGTGTATGAAGCCGTGTCTGTAAAGTCCTAGTTATCGGTGTGAAGCGTGCCACATCCATAATTAGGAGGCTGCAACATTTAGGAACTATCTCACTTCTTTCACACTCATTTCGTGCGTTAGAGTTTGATCTCTAAAAAGTTTCCCTCTAATTTGTGCTTGCGCGTGCTTTTCAGATAATCATGCCTCCACGAAGAGCTGTCAGAGGATGTCCTGCTAGACATAATGCTGAGGAACAAGAGTTACCAAATGCACATGAAGTGCAACCTCAAGGAGAGGTTACCAATGCTGAGTTCTGTGAGGCTATCCGGATGTTGAGCCAAGTTGTGACTAACCAGGTTGGTCAGCAAAGGGGATCTCGACAGGAAGGAGCTGACACTTCAAGGATTCGTGAGTTCTTGAGGATGAACCCTCCAAGTTTCACGGGTTCGAGCACTACTGAGGATCCGGAGAACTTCATTGAGGAGTTGAAGAAGGTATTTGAGGTCATGCATATTGCTGATGCTGAGCGAGGTGAACTAGTTGCATATCGACTGAAGAATATTGCTAGGACTTGGTTTGACCAATGGAAGGAGGGTAGAGCTGAGAATGCACCATCTGCGAGTTGGGCTTATTTTGAGAAGGCTTTGTTGGGGCATATCATTCCCCGAGAATTGAAAGAGGCTAAGGTACGAGAGTTCCTCACACTTAAGCAAGATTCTTTGAGTGTTCATGAGTATGAGTTGAAACTTACCCAACTATCTCGCTATGCTTCAAAAATGGTTGCGGACATGAGGAGTATGATGAGTCTGTTTGTTGCTGGGTTGTCCTGTCTATCAAGCAAAGAGGGTTGAGCAGCAATGCTTATTGAGGACATGGACATTTTGAGGTTGATGGTCTATGTGCAGCAAGTAGATGAAGATAAGTTGAGGGATAGAGAGGAATTCAAGAACAAGAGGGCTCAGACAGGGAATGAGTTCGGGCAGCAAAAGAGTAAAGCCAACCGGTCATCCTTCCAACATAAACAGAAGGGACCTGCTCCATCATCTGCTAGTGCACCTGCACCTAGAAACAAAGGTAAGTACAATGGTCAGAATTCCAGAGCTAAGCCTGCCTATTCTTAAGGTAGTGTCGCGCAAGGGGATAGTAAGTCTCCTGCCTGCTCCAAGTGTGGTAGGAACCACTCAGGTATTTGTCGTGAGGCCTTCACTGGTTGTTTCAAGTGTGATCAAACTGGGCATTTCAAGCGAGAGTGTCCAAAGAACAAGAAGGGAAATGGTAATAAGGGCAATAGAGCCCAGTTTTATTCAGTTGTTCCACCAGACAGAGCTGCACCTATAGGGGCTACTTCTGGTACTGGCGGAGGAACAAACCGCTTATATGCTATCAACAGTCGCCAAGGGTAAGAGGATTCATCAGATGTTGTCACTGGTATGATTCAAGTCTTTGACTTTACTGTTTATGCCTTGCTAGATCCAGGAGCGAGTTTATCTTTTGTAACTCCATATGTTGCTATGAACTTTGATGTTATTCTTGAGCAACTTAGTGAACCATTCAGTGTCTCTACGCCTGTTGGTGAGTCTATTCTAGCAGAGAGAGTCTATCGTGATTGTCCCATTTCCATCAATTACAAGAGTACCATGGCTGATTTAATTGAGTTAGACATGGTAAATTTTGATGTCATTCTAGGTATGGACTGGCTTCATGCCTTTTATGCCTCAGTTGATTGTAGAACTCAAGTAGTCAAGTTCCAGTTTCCAAATGAGCCAGTCTTAAAGTGGAAAAGCAGTTCAGCAGTGCCTAAGGGTCATTTCATTTCGTACCTTAAGGCAAGAAAGTTAGTTTCTAATGGGTGTGTCTATCTCTTAGTCCGAGTTAATGACTCAAGTGTTGAGGTACCTCATATTCTGTCAGTTCCAGTAGTTAAAGAGTTTCCAGAAGTCTTTCCAAATGATCTTCTCGAAGTCCCTCCTGAGAGAGAGATAGACTTTGGTATAAATCTTCTTCCAGATACTCGTTTGATATATATTCCGACATATAGAATAGCACCAGCTGAGTTGAATGAGTTAAAAAAGCAGTTAAATGATCTATTAGATAAGGGCTTTGTTCGACCAAGTGTCTCACATTTGGGTGTTCCGGTCTTATTTGTGAGAAAGAAAGATGGTTCCCTTAGAATGTGTATAGATTACCGTCAGTTGAACAAGGTTACCATCAAGAACAAGTATCATCTTCCAAGGATTGATGATCTTTTCGATCAGCTTCAAGGTGCTTCTTGTTTTTTGAAAATCGACCTCAGATCAGGTTACCATCAGTTGAAAGTAAGGGAATGTGATATTCCAAAGACATCTTTCAGGACCTGTTATGGTCATTATGAGTAAGGCTGGGTGCCGGATCGGGTCGTACCGGTACCGTTCCTGTCCGGTCATCTTCGGGACGGGATGGGATACCATGAACCAGTACCCGAAACGGAACGGTACCGGTTCATTTCGGTTCTGATTCGGTTCATTCCGGTTTCGGTTCGATTTCGACCATTTTTTTAATTAATTAAATATATAATATATAGATTATAGAGGCCTAGTGTGCTGTGTGTAAAGTGCCTGCCGCCGCCTGCCAATCGCCCTTTCCTGTTGAAACTTCAGGGAAAAAGTGTGTGTCCAAAATGATGAAAGGATTTGGATTTTGAATTTTCGAAATGGTCCCTTTCTCATCCGGTCTTTCACCCGAATTCCCCCCAAAAAAATCGTGCCCTATTTTCCTCTTATTTAAACCACTTCTTTATTCATTGTTGAAGAAGCGAAAAAAGGGAGAAAGAGGTTGGAAAAAGGTTAGGAAAAACGGAGGAAAAGGTTGGAGATAGGTAGCATTGAGTTGGAAAAATATAGGAAAAGATACGTCGGAGACTGAAGAGCTTAGAAGAAATAAATACAAATGATACAGATTTTTCAAAAGAGTGTTTTTGATTTCTATAGTTATTAGGCTAAGATTTCCTGATCTCGAACTTACTGTCTAAACCTTTCCTGTGTTCTTTGGCCGAAAACTTCCGTTGGAGTTTGTCGGAATTTGCATTGTGGTGGTGGAAGTTGCCTCGTGGTTAAACTCGTTGTCCCAGAACGCTGCCCGGAAAAAGGTAATTGTTCTTTCATGTTCTTGCTTTAGTCTTGTTCTAATTTTACCACTTTTAGGAGACTTAATTCTATGAAGATGTAGCTTCTTTATCGA
>JAJOOO010016168.1:0-16258 GCA_029582685.1 Solanum piurae
AAAAAAAAAAATTAACAAAATTTTAAATTTTTTCCAATAATTTTTTTAAAAAAAAATACCAATCCACCCCCTACCAGGCCCCAACTCCCTACCATCCCCCCACCTCCTACCACCCCCACCCCCTATCCCAAAAAAATGTAAAAACAAGTTCCATTTTTTTTTATAGATTTTTTTTTTTTTTTAAAATAAAGACTTTCTTACTCACCCACTCTATCACTTTTTTTTGTGTGTGAATGCACATCTTTTACTCATTTTTATCTATTCAACTACCCACTTTTAAATGAGTAATATGGGTATTATTCATTTTTACCCATTTTTAAATGAGTTGGATACCCAACCCATTTAAAATTGATAAATATGAGCGGATACCCATATTAATTACCCATTCTGCCACCCCAGTTATAACTTTTCCTAAGAAGATTGCGTATAAGATGGATAATAAAATCTAAATTTTGTAAACAAATAAGTACTAGATCTATAGAAACAAACAATTTTATGATAGTATTGATAATGAATCTACAAAGTTCATATTTCTGTATAACTCTTCATATTCTTTTGACTTATAAATACTTCTTTCCCACAAAGATTTTGATATAGACATTAGATGGTTCCAAAACAAGCATTCTCAGGATCGAGAAAGTGGCTATGTGAAGGTTAGCAACAAAATAAACTACTGCTTACTTTATTACTTCTTCCAATGTTTTCAGGTGGAATAGGGTGATCAATTATGTGCTATACTTTATGTTAAAATTATTCAATCACATTACCAGTCATGGAATAGATTTAATGAACTTTTCTTTTCATTTTAGCTCAATTTGTTGCGTAATTGAAGTTTGCTACAAACTTTACACTTAGTTGCTTAAAATTAATTAATCTAAAATATTACAATACACTCTTCACTTGGTGTTTAAGGTCACACTTTTAAAGATTTATTTGTAATTGCTGTATTTTATTACTCATTACAAGTATGTTCTCATAAAATTCTAATTGTTCTAAAAAAATCTATACAATTTACATGGAATACATGTGCAACGTACGTGTCAAGAAACTAGTATATATATATATATATATATATATATTATATATAACCTTAAAAGCATGAACTCCTAACTTGAATGTTAAATTACTATAATATCCCTAACCTATGTTGTGACTTTTTCGATGAGTTGTGACTTTTTGTGATTTTTTTCAAAGGTTTGTGATTTTTTCGATGAGTTGTGACTTTTTCAAAGGGTTGTGATTTTTCGACGAGTTGTGACTTTTCCAAAGAGTTGTGACTTTTTCAATAAGTTGTGACTTTTCCAAAGAGTTGTGACTTTTTCAATAAGTTGTGACTTTTTCAAAGGGTTGTGACTTCTCGGAAAGGTCATAACTTTTCAGATAAGACACAAAATATATTTGTTCATACTACCCTTTGTTGAATATAAATAGAGGGGCTTACTCTCATTTTTCAACCACAATTTTTTTTTAATCTTCTACTCTTCTTCTTCTTGCATTTTAATTTTTTTTGTGTGATTTATTGTCGTTGAGTGAGTTTGAAGTGTAGCGGAATATGAGGTACCACTATTCTAATGACATAAGTCATTTTATCTTGATAGAATAGCTTCCATAACCTCGAGTACTTGAGGAAAATAATTTTGATGATATATAATTATATTTTTGCTTGATATATACATTAGTATGTAATGTTCCAATATACGAAGTTAACATGATGTAGTCTAAATTCATTTGTTTTTTGTTAACAATTTTTCTGGTGATGTAGATATATACTTCTGAATATCTTTTTCCAAAATTTAGAGAATTGTCACGATTTGTTTTTGATGTTCAAGACAAAAGAATGACTTATATAAAATATAGTTGTTCTCTTCACCTGTTCATATGACATCTAAATAATTTAACGTGGAATACACACGCAAAACACATCTTTTATATGAAAAGAAAAATATAAAATAAATAAAGTCTATAAGATAATATTAGTGAGATAAGACTAATTACATGATTGAACATCATCAAATTGAAATAAATATATACATTATTGCATTTAACTAATAAATTTTTTCATTGACCATCTTCATATGTTTGCGTGAATAAGAGATATGTATGGCGATTCACATTGAACATTCAGAAAAGAATCTGCAATATTATTTTTTGCTAAGCTTATTATTCAAATCTTCGCTTAAATAAGCAATACTATTTACTATAACATATATTTTTGGAAATGGTAATCACGTGCAAGTGTCAAAAAACTAGTATTACTAAAAATGGGAACAAAAATAAGTTAAAAGTTGAAATACCATTTTACCCCTACACTAAATAAAAATATTATAAAATAGCTAATCAATTAAATATTAAATAGTTATTATATAATATTATAAATTATTAAAAGTTGAAATACCATTTTAGCCCCTGCAGTAAATAAAAATATTATAAAATAGCTAATCAATTAAATATTAATTATACATTATTATTATTATTATTATTATCATCATCATTTTTATTATTATTATTATAATATACTAAATTCTAAAAGTGAAAAGGTGTCAAGTCAAAAATTAAAGGAAGAAAATATTCACAGAAAATTGTTAGACATTTTTATCTTTCTAAAAAATAAATTAGTTACATTTTTTTCAAAAAAAATTGTATTTATTTTTATTTTTCTCCTTCAATTTACTTAACATTTAAATGTAAAGGATGTATACTAGGAGGAATAGAATTTGCTATAGAACACTTTAAAGAGTGCAAATTTAGAACAGACAATTATGAATATAGACAAGAAGAAGAGGCACAAGAGGAGAGTGATGACAAGACGACACGTAGTTTGAAAGAATTCATGGAAACCACCTCTACAAGTTCAAGCCCCTTCCAGAAAACAATCCAGGTACCACCAGTAGAATACACCATAGGTAACTTACCACGACACCGTGTCTATAGACAAGACCCGGCTACAGAACCAAAAATGTTTAGACCCATTGGAATAAGACTGTCAATAGAAGCCCCTATCAAACTCCAAGACAGATGAGATAGAGGAAAAATACTTAATATAGCTGCCCATGACCCTCAATTATGGAACTCAGTAATAGATGTGTGGAAAAGAATAGTAGTAGCAGATTATATACATCATTATAGTGAAACATATGCAGAAACTATGTATAGATACATGGAAGCATTTTTAGGAGAATCAATTAAAAGAGTATGGGAAGCATACAAGGTAGCTTACCCCTAAGAATTTCAAGAACTAGTAATATGGGATCAAACCCGTATAATTTTACTAATAAAATACACAACCTAATAACAGGAGAAGACCCAAATAGCGGTTTGGTAGTATTACAAAAGAATACATTAATAAAGTTAGAACAACTTAGCATAACAAATTGGAGTCATATAAATATTTTTTTAAAAGACTATTTTTACTATTGCGCCATAACTGGTAATGCATTTGATCAAAGCTTAGGAGAAAAACTTTTTAACAAACTCCCAGGAGCTTTAGAAAGAGAAATAGAAGAAAGATGGAACAAAAGAGAGGGAGTAATGCAAAACCCAAATGCAAATTGGTCTATAGGACATAAAATACAACATGTTATGAAAATATTACAAGAAAAATGTACAAATATACAAATACAAAAAAATTTAAAACAAAATGAGACTGACTTTTGTAAAAATATATATACAACACAAAGCTATGATCAAAGTACACAAAAAAGAAAATATAAAAAGACATATCAAAATAACCAAGAATACAAACCTCGGAAAAGGTATTATCTAAGAAAATCTACAGCAAGAAAGCCTTACCTAAATAAATATAGACATGTAAGAAAACATAATAATAACAAAATTTACAAAAATAGACTATCTTGTTTTACATGCGAAAGTGAAGAACATCTAGCTAATGCTTGTCCGGGTAGAAATAATAGTAGAACGAGAAATGCTCAGCTCATAGAAGACTTCCAAGAAACCCTGATAAATGTAGATGAATATATGTCAGATAATGAAAGTATATATTCCGTAATAAGCATAGATGCAATAGAAGGAAGAAGACAAGACTCATCAGATTCAGAAGAAGAAACTTTAATAAATGAAATAGGACTAGAAAAATTAGATTTAAACATAAAAGATTATACCTTTGTTAATATACAATGTGATCACCAATTTTGTAAAGGAAAAGGTTTAGATAGACAAAAATGTTTTAACTGCACTGGATACCCAAGTAAAGACAGAAGAGCCAAACATATGAGTTATTATATAGAAGGATGTATAAGATGCATTGATAAAATACTCAATATTAAAATTATAGAAGAACCAGTAATCTCTAAAGAGAAAACCTTAAAATCTTTAGAAGATAGAATAGAAAACTTAGAAGAAAGGGTAAGTAGAAAAGAAAAAGGGAAAGGTGTAGAACTAGAAAAAGACGTAGGAGAAACCAGCCAATTCAGGCCATCAGAATTAGAAATAGAACTTTTAAATGAAAAAGAAGACTACAGATCTTTCGAAGGATTAATTTGTAATGAGGACCAAAAAATTAACACCATAAAAATATTAACTAGAATAAGAATTCAGGACTGCGAAATAGAAACCCTAGCTCTAGTAGACTCAGGATGCAGAAAAAGTATAATAAATAGATTATCTTGCCTTTAGATGTAATAAAGGAATTTCCAGAACCACAAAGCGCTATGCAAATGGATGGATCTTCAAATGTATATAAACATTATGTTAGTAACGCACAAATAAGTGTTTTAAACACATGTGCAGATTTTTATAAACCCACATTCAAGTTAGAAAATATATGGACTTAACTATTAGAGTAGACTTTGTTTTAGGATTAGACTTTTTATTACATAACAATGGAAGTTGTCTCCTTACTCGAGACAGAGTAATTTTTTCTAAAAATATTACCCAGACAACAATAACAATGAAATCCATTCCAACAAGATCTAGATATCTTAAAAATAAGCTTAATACAGATACTTCGAAATGTAATAAAGGAGAAGAATGCACCTGTGCTAAGATACACATTATAGATGAAGAAGAAAAAGTTGAAGAAATAGAATTATTAGAAATGAGCCTCTCAGAAACACATATAGGAAAAAGTTATAATTTAATAGAAATAAATACAGAACTTTACAATTTCAAAAAAGGATTACAACATATAGGAGTAATAAAAAACCAAAAAGATTTAGAAGAAGTAATTTCTATTCTAGATAGGTTAGAAATAATCGGAGAAAGTCCTCTGAAGCATTGGAAAGCCAATCATATAACTTGCAGACTTGACATCATTAACCCATAATACACTGTTAAAACTGCATCAATAGACTCAACAAACGAAGACCTGAAAGAGTTTGAAGACCAGATTAAAGAATTATTAAAATTAGGGGTAATAAGAAGATCAACTTCAAGACATAGGTTAGCAACATTTATGATAAGAAATCATAGCGAGATAGTAAGAGAAAAAGCTAGAATGGTAATAAATTATAAAAGACTGAATGACAATACTAGAATGGATGACTATAAGCTACCAGATAAATCAGAACTAATAAACATAATACAAGGAAGAAAAATATTTAGCAAGTTTGACTGTAAATTCGGATATTGGCAAGTTAAAATGCATGAAGACAATATAGAATGGACTCCTTTTACTTTCCTAGAAGGACACTTCGAATGGTTGGTAATGCCATTTGGATTAAAAACAGCCCCTCCAATTTTCCAAAGAAAAATGGATAATATTTTTAGAGAATATAAATTTTTTATCCTGGTATATGTGGATGATATTTTAGTATTTAGTCATACTATCAAAAAACACTTAGGACATTTACAGACTGTATTTAAACTATTTGTAGATAATGGAATAATCATTAGTAAGAAAAAGATGGAGTTATGCAAAAACCTTATAAAATTCTTAGGAGTAGAGATAGGAAATAGTAAAATAAAATTACAACCTCATATAGCCAAAAAAGTCTTAGATATGGCAGATAAATTAAACAATATTAAAGAATTACAGAAATTTCTAGGAATCTTAAATTATGCACGCAACTTCATAAAAGACCTAGAAAAGGTAGCAAGACCTCTATACTCAAAAACAGGAGCAAATGGACAAAAGACTTTCAACACTGAAGACATAAAACTAGTTCAAAAATTAAAACAAATGGTTAAAAATATACCATACTTATCTCTCCCATTAGAAACAGACTATCCAATAATAGAAACATACGGAAGTTTAGAAGAATGGGGAGCAGTGTTAAAAACAAAGAAAAATAAATATGAAGACAAAAAAGATGAAAAAATCTGCGTCTATCAAAGCAGGAAATACAAAGAAAAAGGGAATATGAGTAGTATAGATGCAGAGATACTAGCAGTAATTTATGGTTTAAATAGTTTTAAATGATATATTATAAATAAAAGAGAGATCCTAGTAAGAACAAACTGTGAAGACATAGTAAAATTTCACCAAAAAATAAATGGAAAAAGTAGTAGTAAAAGACGATGGTTAAATTTTCTCGACGCTACTTCAATATATAATATTACTCTATAACATATAAAAGGCAAGGATAATTCTTTAGCAGATCAACTTAGTAGACTTATAAAAACTAACATTTCTGTTTCAGTATGAATACAGGAAAAGACAAAGCAAGAGCTTCCAGCTCAAGCAGTGCTACAACTCAAAGAGACAAAGACCTATATTTACAGACTATGCTGAGAAATATTTTATTCAAACCTCAGACAAAGTTGGAAGAAGCCAGAAAAAACACCCCAAGCATAGAAAGACTTTATTTTGGTAAACAAAATTGATTTTTTACCCCCCTTCTAACCTGAGTTTTCGAGTAAAACCAGAAATCAAGATAGACAGACCCCAAAGATGTTTGATAGACAACCTTTGGATAGCCTATAATAAAATACCACGAGACAATAGCTATTTCATTTCTGTATTAAATTCATTAAACCAATAATTTACAGAGAAAAATAAAAATAAAAAGTTCAAATTTTATGTAGTAGTTCAAGAAAGACTAGCAGGTATTTTCCAGACATGGACAGAAGTAATAAACTCGATAAAAGACTTTTCCACTCCTCTTTTCAAGGGATTCGATGATTTAAATGTAGCTCTAGACTATGCAACAAGAATTTTGGGTCCAAATTATTTCATAAGCCCTGCATTAAGACAAACTACAAGTGCGCATATACAATACAACATCAAGAAAGACACAGATAAAATAATCTTTTGTGATCATTGTTCTTCGATGACAGAAGGTTTCAGAAGACAAAATCAAAATATTGATAGATATTTTGATAGACTTGAAAAAGAAAAGGAAAAATTGACCCAACATGTTCATTACCTAGAAGAAAGAATAAAGATGATCTTACAAACCAACATCAACCAAACAATACCTTCACAAAAATCAGACAATCAAAAGAGTTTTCCATCTCATTCTAAAATGGATAAGACAGGAGTACAGCTAGTCCCGTTCAAACGGTAACGATAAAGACTTATCAAATCCGTTAATGGCTGACACTTTGCCAAAAAGTGTAAGAATTTTACCAGCAAGTTTTAAAAATATAGTCACTACAGGAGCAGAGACAAGCAAGAGGATGAAAGGTTTCCTTTTAAAAAGAAAAAAAGAAAAAAAGATTGAAAGACTAATACAAAGTTCTCTTCATAAATTACTCAGTGAAAAAACTAAAGAAGTGATAAAAGATTACCCAAACCTAGAACCAGAACCAGTAAATTCAGTAAATTTAGATCCTGAAGATTCAGGAAGTAGAAGTGACGAATACAATCCTTCAATGGATCAATTCGCTCAAGACCCAAACGAGGACGATGACTCAGGAATGAGTTTCGACTCCATAGCACTACACAACCTAGACACATAGACATACGTAAGCAATGACGACTACAGAAAAAAGACAAAAAAGAGACGTAGGCAATGACGTCACAAGCCATTATCCAATAAAGTAAAGAAGACTAGTGGACAAGAAAAAGGACGATTATGTTGAAAATATTTTAAAAACCATGTGACGATGGGGACCGAAGAGCACCCAACAGGGAAAAGAAGACATTTCAATATTTGAAATCCGCATTTCAAATTCGAAGGAGGTTTCCTACTTCTATAAATACCATGCCATTTCAAGAAGGAGAGACAGAGCGAGGAGAAGAGCAAACAAAAGTATAATAGAGAGAAGAGTTCAGAAGTTTTAGAGTTTTCTTATTTAAAAAAAGAAAGAAAAAAAAGGGAGAGTGTGTGAGTGTTTGTAAAGAGTGTGAGTGTATATTTTCTCAAAGTAGCTGCAAGGTCACCCGGGGACTCCCGAAAGGGAAGCCTCATTCCGACCATTATCATGTAAGTAGTTATCAATTTTCTAGATCTTAGTAAGTTCTCCCTATAGTATGTATATGTACTGTTATTATATGTACTGTTATTATGACTATATAATATGATGTTTATTAAAGATGTTGTTCATATACTGTTTAAATTACTCTTAGTAAATGGTTAGTTCTTTACCTTCTTAGTAACCCTGATGGATTAACCTGTAAAGTCCTAGGGAAGTTGAAAATCCGTCATGGTCAGGGAACCGAAAGGACTGTGTATCCCAAGGTGTGGTTAAAAAAGCAGGTGCTAAGAATATGTGATAAAGAAAAGAGATGAAAAGAGTAAGATGAAGAGAAATGAACAATATTATTTAAAAAAAAGAAAAAAAAAGGTAATTTTGGGAGAAATTACTTAGATTTAGTAAACAAAAACACTACTAACTAGATAACGGAGCAGGAAGAGGGAGTACTGAGTAGGATTTTACAAACCTAATTTACAAACACAGCCTATCCCAGCCTCCAGCCTATTTTTATCAAATACGTTTAAATTTTTAAGAAGTGCAAAGAAGTCCCCTTTTGACCCATGGTTTTGAGAAAGATGGAACCCCTCCACACAAAAAAAAAAGAGAAAAAGAAAAGAAGAATGAAAAATAAAAAGAATGAAAAAGTTTTGAAATAAAGTTGTGAAAATGCAAAAGAAATGGGGTGTCTAGTATTCCATGGAAAGTGAATAAATGGGTGACTTATGAGCATGAATGAGAATGATGAAGTAAAGGAAAGAAAGTGTCGTTCATACCACATTTCATGAGGATAGGAGCCACTGAGCCTAAATGACCATAACTTTACACTCAGCCCCGTTACAAGCCTTGAAAAGACCTTTTTGATCTTGAGTGAGCTGAAGCAAGTGTTGGTTGGAAAATAAGGGCAAACCTATGGGTGAAGTCATGCATGTATTCATCTTTGTGAAGTGAAAGTTGTTTGTGATTACGGTACTATAAAGTGTCGAACCATTGTGTGTGAATATGAAATCATTCTTTGTGTGAGGGCATTTGAGTACCTTTAGTGAGCTTGAACTTGCATTTGAAGCAAGTATTGTGAACTTGAGAATCTTTTGATAATGGTGAGTCACAACTTGAATCTTTGAGTGCACAATTAATTTGGGTAGATTTTGTGTTGCATTCTCAGTTCTTCTGAACTTGAGTTTTACTTGAGGACAAGCAAAAGTTTAAGTTGGGGATGTTGATGAGTCCACGATTTGGACTCATTTAGGGCTTTATTTGGATAGATTTTGTGTCCTCAAATGCTTATTTTGTGCCAATAACTGATGTAAAATCCTTGATTTCCAGGTATTCGCATTGAGGAACAAAGCATGGACACTAATTTGCAAAAAGGAACGAAGCGAGCTAAAAAAAGTAAGAAATAAAGGCCTGGTGATCGCCAAGTACCTTTGGTGCGTCGTCGAATGACCACCATCTCGCCTAAAGTTCCAGTGTGCCAAGGCCTGAAGGAGAAAATCAATTTGGCGAGAGAAAGGAGCAGTCGGCGTGTCGACGAGTGGTTCTGCGATACAGTGTTGGATCTCCCAAAGTTACAGAACTTGAGGATGCTGAAGGTAAAAGCAGAAAGGAGATAGAACTGACCAAAACTTACTGCACCGAGTGGCCCTTCGCAGCATATTTTTGGCGACTATAAATACGTTTTCAAACAATAATCTAAAGAGGCTTTTGAATTATAATTTTTATCATATTTTTGGAATCAGTTTAAACTCTGAGTTTTGAGACAAGTTTTCCTTAGCTTTGAAGAATTGAAGTTTTTCATTTTTGAGAAATTGGAAGTGGGTATTTGAAATTCTTCAATTTGGACCTTTGTAAAGACAAAATTAATCGTACCCAGTTGATGGAAAAATAATTTGGTAATGATTTTTATCCTTTTTATGATGTCTAGCTAAAACCCCAATTTTTGGGGTGTGATTATGGGCTGATTTAGCTTGTGGGTATTAATTGTTAATTGTTAGTTTAAATGCTATTTAGAAGTGATTTCAATCAATAATTGTGGTTCAATTTAAAGAATTGTAGTTGCAAATGCAGTTCTACTTTCGTGTTTTTTGGCTTGCTCGAGAGAGAGGTTTTAAAACCAAGATTACCGAATTGATGGTCTGTGGGTATTGAGTGTTCATGGGTTCAGCTCGATAGAGTGAATCCTAAACCCTTTTCCACACATTCAGCTCGAGAGAGTGAATGGACTAAAGCTTAGGCTATTCTTATTTGCATGCTTGTTGGTGTTTGAGAGAAACCAACTTGATTCAGGGTAAATTGTTCGAGATAATGTTTATCCCCTCTAAAGTCTAGCTTATTCACTAATTTACAGCTATTTACTAACAGTTGCAATTACCCATTTGTCTATATTAGTCTATAATCGAATCACATCCGAAGAACCCGTCTCATTATTATTATTTAGTATTATTTGCTGTTGTTGTAGCTGAAAATTAAAACCAAAACCCCCTTATTTGACACTCGTGTCACCCCTGATTTACATTATGATTTTATTCGATAATGTCTATTCCTATGATTGACTTGAACATATTCGTACTTTTCCTATTGAATCTTAAACACGTACCGCTCCTTGTGGGATTCGACCCCATCTCATTTAGTTGGGTTATATACTGACTAACGATCATTGACACTTAGAACTAGATTAAGTGTCTTTGATAACCTTATGTCAAATCATATGTCCCAGCATCTCTAGTCAGTTAGAGGCTTTTATTTAGACATAGTTAGATTCAGTTTTAGCTTGGCGTTTGATCTTTTAGTTGTCATTAAACTTACAGTTTATATATTCAGATGGTATTGGGTATTCTACATTTCAGTTTATATCATGTTTCAAGCTTCCGCACAATAATTCTCATTTCAATTTATCTTAGTATGCTCATGATATGCCAGCAGAGTTAGCTTGGGGTCATTCGTTATCCTAAGTCCTATTTTTACGTCAATGGGGTAGCCTCGGGGAGTGACAAACTTGGTATCATAGCATTAGGTTTAAGAGTCATATGATGTCTGAAAAGCCGCACTAAGTAGAGTCCCTTTCATGAGTGTGAAGCACGCAACACCTATGAGGGGGAGGCTACAAAGTGTTACAGGAAAGACTTCACTTTCTTGTTATTCTTATCGTGCATGAGTATGATATCCTTTCTAACTCGATGTTATGCATTTCAGATCATGCCTCCTCGTAGAGCTTACGCAAGGAATGCTAATGCCCGCAACGCTAACACAACTCCTCCAGTACCAAACCATGAGGTTTCGAATGCAGAGTTTTGGAATGCTATTCAGCTCTTGGCTAAGAGTGTAGCCAACCAAAACAATCAACAAGTTCCAGTTCATGCAAATACTAGTGGTGGACCAGTGACAACTAGGGTCCGTTATTTTGTTCGGATGAATCCGCCTGAGTTTCTAGGGTCGCAAGTTGGTGAAGACCCCCAGAACTTCATTGATGAGGTCAAGAAGATCTTTGGAGTGATGTCAGTGACTGGAAATGATAGAGTAGAGTTGGCATCCTACCAACTTAATGATGTGACTCACATTTGGTTCACTCAATGGAAGGAAAACAGGGGTGAGAATGCAACTCCTATGATTTGGGAGTGTTTTACAAGAGCTTTTCTAGACAGGATCTTCCCAAGAGAGTTGAGGGAGGCTAAGGCTCAAGAATTTATGAATTTGAGACAAGGTAACATGTCAGTCCAAGAGTACGGACTGAAGTTCACCCAACTCTCCAGTTATGCTCCCCATATGGTTGTCGATTCAAGGGCACATATGAACAAATTTCTGTTTGGGGTATCGGATTTGGTAAAGACAGAGTGCATAAATGCTATGTTGTTAGAAGATATGAACATCTTTAGGCTCATGACTCATGCTCAGCAGGTTGAGCGAGATAAGCTTATGGAACAAGCTAAGGACAATAAGAAGGCTAGGACAGGGAACTATGATTACTCTCAGTAGAAATCGGGTGGTGGAAATCGCTCGCAATTTCAGCCAAGGTCTTTAGCTCCAGCACCTTCATCAGCTAGTGCTCCATCCCCCAGGTTTCGATAGGATCAGAAAGGTAGGGCATCAGGCTCTAAGTCTTAGGGGAGTGTTTCAGGTAACAGAACCTACCCAACTTGTCCAAAGTGTGGTAAGAACCATCCGGGCGAATGTCTTAGAGGAAAGGAATGGTGTTTTGGGTTTGGTCAGTCTGGTCACATATTGAGAGATTGCCCTACTTCTAAACAGGGAAAGATAGGTAACACTAACAGGGATCAGTCTACAGCCTCAGCAGCACCAACAGGTCATCCAACTCAGTAGGGTACTTTAACTGGTATAGGTGGCGGTTAGCGCCAGAACAGGTTGTATGCTCTCCAGGATCAAGAAAATTCTCCTAATGTGGTCACTGCTACATTACGAGTCTTTCATTTAGATGTTTATGCTTTGTTAGATCCAGGGGTTACTCTTTCCTTTATAACTCAGTATATAAAAGTAAACTTCGATGTCATTCTAGAAACTCTTTCAGAACCCTTCTCAGTCTCTACTCCAGTCGGTGACCTAGTTATAGCTAGACGGGTATACAAAAATTACCTATCATAGTCTCTCAGAATATCACGTTAGCAGATCTTGTAGAGTTAGAAATGGTAGAGTTTAATATCATTCAAGGTATGGATTGGTTACATTCCTGTTATGCCTCATTCGATTGTTGAACTAGGATCGTTCATTTTCAGTTTCCAAGCAAACCAGCCTTAGAATGGAAGGGTAGTAGCTCAGTTCCTATAGGTTGATTCATTTCCTACCTTAAGGCCAGAAAGATGATCTCTAAAGGGTATCTATATCATCTATTTCAGGTTAAGGATTCACGCTCCAAAACCCCAGTGTTGTTTGTGAAAAAGAAAGATGGGTCTCTCAGGATGTGCATTGACTATTGGCAGTTGAACAAAGTCATAATCAAGAATAAGTACCCTATCCCCAGGATTGATGACTTGTTTGACCAACTTCAGGGTGCTAGTCATTTTTCAAAAATAGACCTTAGATCCAATTATCATCAGCTCAGAGTCAGAGATAGTGACAACCCAAAAACAACCTTTAGAACTCGGTATAGTCTCTATGAATTTGTAGTTATGTGATTTGGACTAACCAATGCTCCTGCAACTTTCATGAACTTGATAAATAGGGTGTTCAAGCAGTATTTGGACCTGTTCGTTATCATCTTTATTGATGATATCCTCATTTATTCTAGGAATGAAGAAGAACATGCGACTCATTTGAGGGTTGTCCTACAAACTCTCAAAGATCGCTAGTTATTCGCTAAGTTTAGCAAATGTGAGTTTTTGTTGCAATCAGTTGCTTTCCTTGGGCATATTGTGTCTACTGAAAGGATCCGAGTGAATTCTCAGAAAATAAAGGCAGTGAAGCAATGGCCCAGACCTATCTCTCCTACAGATATAAGAAGTTTGTTGGGTTTAGATGGTTATTACATAAGGTTCGTGGAAGGATTTTCGTCCATAGCTTCTCCGTTGACTAAGTTGACTAAGAAAAAAAAGGTTTGTTTCAGTGGTCAGATGAGTGTGAGAAGAGCTTCTCAGAACTAAAAACTAGGTTGACTACAACTCGTGTTTTGACTCTACTAGAGGGTTCAGACGGTTATGTGATCTATTGTGATGAATCCAGAGTCTGCCTAGGTTGTGTGTTGATGCAACGATGTAAGGTTATAGCTTATGCTTTTAGATAG
Organism: Solanum piurae; assembly: GCA_029582685.1. Classification (NCBI taxonomy): domain Eukaryota; kingdom Viridiplantae; phylum Streptophyta; class Magnoliopsida; order Solanales; family Solanaceae; genus Solanum; species Solanum piurae. The sequence goes on from JAJOOO010016168.1 coordinate 14,045, forward strand.
TTTAAGGTGCATGAGAAGAACTATCTGACTCATGACCTCGAGCTTTCAGCCGTATTATTTGCCCTAAAGATTTGGAGACATTACTTGTATGGTGTTCACGTAGATGTGTTCACAGACCATAAGAGCCTTTAGTATGTGCTCACCTAGATAGAATTGAATCTTCGCTAGAGGAGATGGCTTGAATTCCTCAACGACTATGATATGAATGTGCTTTACCATCCTGGTAAGGCCAAGTAGTAGTTGATGCTCTTAATAGACTATCCATGGGTAGTGTAGCATATGTTGAAGAATAAAGGAAACAACTAGCGAAAAATGTTCACCAACTGGCTAGCTTAGGAGTTTGCCTTATGAGCATAGCAGATAGTGGTGTAACAGTCCAGAATGGATCAGAATATTCATTGGTAGAAGAGTTTAAGGAGAAAAAAGACAGTGATCCTAAATTGCTTCAATTGAATGGTGCAGTTCATCAGCAGAAAGTTGAGGTTTTCTCCCAAGGGGGAGATGGTGTGCTTCGCTACCAAGGTAGTTTATGTGTTCCTAAGGTGGGTGAGTTGAGATAGCAGATCCTTACAGAAGCCCATAACTCCAGGTATTCTATTCATCTAGGTGCAACTAAGATGTACCATTTTCTGCGGGAAGTCTTTTGGTGGAATGACTTGAAAAAGGATATATCAGATTTTGTGGCTAAGTGCCCTAATTGTCAACAGGTGAAGGTAGAACATCAGAAACCAGGAGGTATGACTCAAGAGATTAACAATCCTACATGGAAGTGGAAAGTGATAAACATGGACTTCATTATAGGTTTACCTCGTACTCTTAGATATCATGACTCCATTTGAGTGATAATAGACAAAGTTACTAAGTCCGCTCAGTTTTTGGCTGTTAAGACTACAGATTCGGCGGAGGACTAGACCAAGCTTTACATTAATGAGATAGTCAGGTTGCATGGGGTTCCTTTTTCTATCATCTCAGATAGAGGTCCTCAATTTACTTCTCATTTCTAGAAGTCATTTCAGAAGGCCTTGGTACTTAGCTTAACCTCAGCACAACATTTCATCCACATACGGATGGTCAGGCAAAGCGTACCATTCACACCTTAGAGGACATTTTGAGATCTTGCGTGATCGACTTCAAGGGCCGTTGGGATAATATCTACCATTCTAATATTTAGATGGCCCCTTATGAGGCATTGTATGGGCGTAGGTGTAGATCTTCAGTTGGTTGGTTTGAAGTAGGTGAAGCAGCCTTGATATCGCCAAATTTGGTTCATGATACTATGGAAAAAGTTCAGCTCATCAGAGATAGACTTAAGACAACACAAATTCGTTAGAAGTCCTATGTAGATGTAAGGAGAAGGTACTTAGAATTTGAGATTGATGATTGAGTTTTCCAGAAAGTGTCACCTATGAAGGGGGTAATGCGATTTGGCAGAAAAGGGAATGTCACTCCCCGAGACTACCCCCGAGACGCGGACACATGACCTAGGACCACAAGTGATCCCAAGCTAACCTTGTTGGCATGATCATGAGCATACTAAAGATAATAAACTGATGCGGAAGCTAAATCATAAACAAAATGAAAAGATGGGGAATACCCATATACTATAACTGAGATAAATGATAACTGATGAGTTTAATAAAAATAAGATATTAACTCAATACTAAGCTGAATCTAACTATGTCTGAAATAAGCCTCTAAACTGACTAGAAATGTTGGGATATGCCCCAACTAGATCTAGCAAAATTGAAACTAAAGAAAATTGAAACTAAAGACTAAAGATAAACATGTCACTATTCCTCGAAAAATGAGGACTCACCACTAATGCTGCTGAACTGAAGATCGGGAATCTATCTAGGCGTTATCTGGATGCTGAGAACCTGAACCTACATCATGAGAAGATGTAGCGCATGTATGCGTCAGTACTTGAAAGGTACTGAGCATGCAAGATAGAATAAAGCTGAAATAACATCATAACTGAACAAAGAAAATAAGCAATGACATAATCTGAACATGATGTAAATACTGAATGCTGAGATAACTGAATGCAGTGACCAATTTATAACCTGCTGGCTGAATACTGAATGAACTGTAAATGTGGTCAATGCAATAGAGTCTAACTGAACTGTGGGAGCTACTAATAACCGACATAAAACCACATGAGCTAAATGTGGAGTCCGATGTATACGCCCCATCGAGAGGACCCAATATACCCGG
>JAJOOO010016169.1:0-15704 GCA_029582685.1 Solanum piurae
ATGTATATATACAATTTTCACGCATTTTATACATTTGCGTTTTTGTATAAAGTGAGAGAGGCGAGTGAGAGAGCGAGATCTGGGAGAGTGGCGAGCGATATCTGGGAGAGGGGAGAGAGGAAAACAAAAAAATATATATATATACAATTTTCTCTCGCTTTATACAGACACAAACGCATTTTATACAATTTGCATTTTTTGTATAAAGTGAGAGAGGCGAGTGAGAGAGCGAGATCTAGGAGAGGGGAGAGAGGGGAACAAAAATATATGTATATATACAATTTTCTCTCGCTTTATACAAACACAAACGCTCTTTATACACTTGCGTTTGTATAAAAAATGAGAGAGGCAAAGGAGAGAATGAGAGTGGCAAGCGAGATTCACCAGGAGAGAGGTGAAATAGCAACAATTTGTTATGGGGTACAATTAAATTAAACTATATTTATAGCATTTAATTTGAATTAATAGTTTGCTATCATATACAATTTTCCCTAAGAAAAATGACATATCTCCAATAAGTCCAGATTTTTTTTTCAAAACTCGTTTTTCAACCTCACATCTTAATTTTTGACCCTAACTCAAGTCTGTTGTACCAATTCTTCCTACTAATCCAAAATTTGACTCCTCATAACCTTGATTCAAGACCCAACTCTAGAGTTTCAGGTTGGATTGAGATGGAACCTCGATTTGGATATTGGATCCCAAGTAAGGTTTCAAGATTGGGTGTTGGGGTAGGGTCTTGAGTCATGTGTCACGCCCCGAGCCTACACCCTGGGCGGGACTAGCACTTGAAGACCATTGCTGGCCCCAAGCGATCCCTTAGCCTGACTTACTTAACTCAATGGAAGAGTTAAAACATTAATACAAGGATTGAAATGCTAACTGACTCAACTATCTGGAATTGAAATCAAAATGTTTTAAAAAAAACATTTAACTTAGCGAAAATGACAACTCAAATCTGAACATAAGTTAATAACAAAATGATGACAAATGAACTAACTTCTGACTGACTATTTATGAAGCCTCTAAAATTGAGATGGATGTCGGGACAGGCCCACGACATCCTAATGAACTAATACTAAAACTGAAAGCAATGTAAATGAGTCATCTGGAATGCAAAGATGCTCACCACCAGACTCTGAACTGCATACTAGATCAACGAATGCGCTGGATGTCGATCATGGTTACCTACGTCTGCATCATAATACGATGCAGGCCAACTGGCATCAGTACATTGAATGTACGAGTATGCGAGTTGGAATGCTAAAACTGATATAGGCTTGAAAGGATTCTGAAAGAAACACTTACCTTTGCTCTTCTCAACTCATGAATACTTAACTGAATCATAAAAAGACAAACCACGCTCCCTCTCAAAGTCTACTTGTGCAATGCATGAATGAAGTCCCATACCCCCATTCACACTAAGAAGAACCCCTTGAGGAACCATGCTACTACTGCGGTGGGAGTTTCTCTAACCGACAACCATCACTTAAAAACTATAGTGATGATATAATGTTTTACCTCACGCTGCCGAGGCCCATTCTATACCTTGCCGTGATATAGGAATCTAATTTCACTAAGTGGATCCACAAGTCTATGCAAAAAGGATTCATCTAAAAAGTATGACCCTTTTCTACCCATGATGACTACATGGTTTATGGAGTCTTGAGTTAATACGAACTCGCATCCCCATATCGGTGCTCAATACTACTCCCAAAGATATACTTAGTTCTTTATGTTTAAAAACATATTTATTCTATGATTCGAGATTAGTGCTAAAAAACTTAGCTCAAAGGCTATCTTAGAAATCTCAGTTTCCCTGCTTGCTTCATTTAGAAAGCTATTTCTCTTTTCTGAAAACTAGCCCGAAGGCTCTTTAAAAATCTCAGTTTCCGTTCTTACTTAAATGTGAAAACATTTTAAATCTCTTTGGGAATACTTAGTCCCCATATACTTTTAAAGAAATGAACTTCGACTCTTTACTCTTTACTCTTTGCTTAACTTGAAGACTTGAGCCTCAAAATGAATTTAAAACATTATTAAAGACTCTTGAAAACTTTAAGAAACTTTGCTTTGACTTGCTTCTTAACTTCTAGACTTTACTCTTAACTTCTTTGACTTTGATCCTAACTTTCGAATTGGATTATGGATTCAAGGTTCATGATCTCATGTTTATGGATGCTTTCATGATGTTTAGATATACCTTAGAGTGTTGGAAAACTTAGAAACATAGGTACATTGCTAAGGAACAGGTACGAAAAGGTGGGGAACGAATGGGGAGAACTAGCGTTCCTGGCACTCTGAGTCTCTGAGAGGTGCAGGGCGCCAGCTCTCAAACTTCAGAGGAATGCCTGTGGCGCTCTGGCTGGCGTGACGCGCCAGAGGCTAAAATTCAGAGGAACTTTTCTAGCGCTCTGGCAGGCGCGGTGCCCCAAGCCTTGCCCAGAAAACCTCCGACTTTTCTCTCTTATTTTTCATCTCTAAACCCTCTAAACTCCCATGGTTCCTTCCCCAAACACTTAGTATCAATTGTACCCTCAATATACAACCAGTCTAACTCAAAAAAACAATCAAATCAACCCCTAAGCATCAACAACTCAACCAACAAGAATTTTGACAATTGTTCTTCAAGAACTTCACTTCTTAACATGTAAACAACTCCAAATCGCTGAATTGAAACAAATTAGTATGTGGGTGAACTAACCCAACACGAAAGAAATCTCACATACCTTAGTAGGGATCACCCCTGACGAAATTCACAAGGAATCCACGACGATCTTGACGGATCTTGAACGTTCTTCTCCTTTCTCCTCTTTTCTCTTTTTCTTTTCTCTTCTCTCAAAACCCTAACTCCTCTTGGTAAAAGTGTAAACTGATATAACTTAGCTTAGACCCCTAATTAATCACCAAAACCGAAATCAAATTAAAAGGTAAGGAAAAGACCAATCTACCCTTTCAAAATTCGGATTGAACATTTCTTTATTCGAACAACCCAATTTCCAAAGGGAATAACTTACTCATACGAACTCGGATTCGCGCAAATTCAGCGGCGTTGGAAAGATCATTCCAAGGGCTTCCCAACCATATCTAGAACTACACCTAACTAATCCTGACCTAGGAGTTATGGCTATTTGAAGTTGACCAAAAACTCACTTTTCTTAACTTAAACAATTTTTTTCAGATTTTAATTCTTTCCAAAAATGACTATTTCCAATTATAAGCTTCTTCCTAGTTATTTCAAATTGCGAGATATTACATCATGTATTTTGTGGGGTTCCGAATCACGTTTTGTGGCAAGAGTTGAGGTCATGTACAAATCAGGTGTTGGGTTCGGGTCCTGAATCTATTGTCGAGGTCAAGTGTCGGTGTCAGTATCAAATCTTTATTTGAAATTCAATTTCCAGATCAAATATCATGGTCGATTCTCGATTTGAAAGTTGGATCTCGGGTCAAGATTTGGGATCAGATCTTGGTTCGGAAGTCGGGTTCATATTCAAGTGTTACATCCGAGTCAAATCCCAGGTTGAAAGTTGGGTTTCGAGTCCAGAGTCGAAGCAGGTCCCAAATAAGATGTTAGATTTAGGTTCTGGGTTTATCATCGAGGTCGGGTGTAGGGTCAAATCATAGTTGAAAGTCGGGTCCTTAATTGGATGTCAAGGTCGGGTCCCAATTTGGACGTCGGGTCTTGAATCGGGAGTCAGGAATTCATGATCAAATCTTGGTTCAAAAGTTAGGTCCCAGTTCGGGTGTCGATTCCTATTTTAAATTTAGGATCGGGATCAAATCATGGGCGAAGAGTTGAAATTGAGTTCAGATCTTAAATCGATCGTCGATTTAGGGTGTTCGGATCGAATCTCAATTTGAAATTCGGGTCCCAATTTGAGTGTTGAGGTCGAGTCCTAATTCAAATATCGGGTTGAATCTGAATTCGTGTATCGGGTTAAATTCAAATGTCATGTCCACAATTATAAAAAATGTCAACTAAGTGATTAAAGTTACTGGTATTCTAATGGTAAAAAAGAAATATAATATTTCCTCTTAAAACTTAATAAAGTGAAAGGTATTTTTTATAAACAAATAATTTGTTCATAAAACGTATGCAATGCATATTATTTTGAATACAACAAATCAAACACTCGCTAAATTGAGTATTAGGTTCAGGTTCTGGATCCATCGTCGAGGTCAGGTGTTAGTGTCGGTATCAAATCCTGATTTGAAAGTCGATATCCAGATCAAATATCAAGGTCGAGTCTCAGTTCGAAGTTGGATCTTGGGTTAGGAGTTGGGATCAAATTTTGGTTCAGAAGTCGAGTTTGATCCATATTCATGTGTCATATCTGGGTCAAATCCCGAGTCGACAGTTTGGTTTTGAGTCCAGAGTCAAGGTCGAGTCCCAAATCAGCTGTCAAATTCAGGTTCCGACGTCGGGTGTAGGGTTGAATCTTAGTTTTAAAGTCGGGTCCCAAATTAGGTGTCGAGGTCAGGTCCTAATTTGAAAGCTGAGTCTCAAATCGAAAGTCATGAATTCATGATCGAATCTTGGTTCAAAAGCTGGGCCCTAATTTGAGTGTGGGGTCTCATTTCAAATTTAGGATTGGGGTCAAATCCAGGGCCAAAAGTTGAGATCGGATCCAAGGTCAGGTATCGAATCCTGAATCGATCATCGATCTCGGGTGTTTGGATCAAATCTCAATTTGAATGTCGGTTCCCAATTCGAGTGTTGGGGTAGTCCCGATTCGAATATCGGGTCGAATCCGAATGTCACATCCACATTTATCAAAAATGTCAACGAAGTGATTAAAGTAACTTGTATTCTATTGGTAAAAAAGAAATATATTTTTTTTCTTAAAACTTAATAAAGTAAAAGGTATTATTTGTAAACAAATAATATGTTCATAAAACATATGCAATGCATATTATTTTGAATACAACAAACCAAACACTCGCTAAATAGAATCTTACGCATAACTTATCCGATCATAACTTGTATTCAAACCAAACGACGTAAAAGTTAATCAATTTTTTATTTTTTATAATAATTTTTAGTATTTTCAACTCATTAGTAGTAATAATATAATAAATAGGTAAAATACTAAATCTAATGAATATATATTTAAAAGACGATTTTAAACCTAGTAGAGAAATTTTTTGTTTGTTGACAAATGGACACTTGCTTGTTTTGAGCATAAAATAAAAAAGGTAATGTTAAATTCAATATTTATTTCCTAATTAAAATGGTTATCAAGGAAAAAAATGATTGAAAGTGTATTAAAAAATATGCAAAAAGATAATACCAAAAAAAATTGGCATTGGAAAGAATTTTCTTTGCATTGTTCTAAAAAAACATTTGCTTTCACTATATTTTATAAGATCAAAATATATTTTTTTCTAAAACATAGTTATTTAATAAAATATGCAATTGCTAAATATTAATGGTTATAATAGAAATTAAATGTATCAATATATTATATTTATAAATTAGTATTGATTTGGATTATATAAATGTTGTTATTTATAATTTAATTCAATTAAAATTACATAAAATTTTAATATTTATCAAAAGAAAAAAATGCCAAACAAAACAAAAGAACTCCACCTTTCTCCTCCAAAAAAATAAAAAAAATATAACCGCCGTCGTCTAAAAGTTGCCAACGTGAATCCGAAACAAACAATACCGGGACCGGGAGTCGTCCAATATGTAACTCAAAAACTTGTTAAGTAAAGGAGAGCTCACGCATGGATCAGCTGGATGAAGCAATTTCGGACGTTGATTATGATGCAAGTGACTCCAATGTGAAATTTTGGAGTGGCCAAAAGGCCACTGCTAAACCTCGCCATAGTGGGGCATCAACCAAGAGACTTCTAGTTGAATCACTCATTTTTTGTTCCGTAGTATTTGTAAGAATTTTACCTTTAATATATTTCTAATCGGTTCTTGTTGTTTCATCCATTTCTAATAGGTACTTGTTGTTTGTTTCAGGGCTCAATTGTCATTTCTAATAGGTTCTTTTTGCTTGTTTCAGGGACCAGTTGTGTCGTCTCACTTGATCGAACTGAACATTACATCTTCTCTACAGGATCAAATGAAGCAGAACAAAGAACTTATATTAAAAAGGATAGAATCGGTTGAAAAAGACATGAAACAAATGAAAGAAATGAAGATGCAAAATGATTCTGGAGGAAAAATGGCTTGACTTTTTGGTTAAGTAAATAACTAAACTTATCTAGTTATTTAAAATGTTGTATGTTGTATTTTTTTGGTGTGTGCTTGATTAAAATCCATTGGTATTAATTAGGTATTCCCGGCTATACCAATATTTCTTATTCTCGTATCGTAATGATGTTGGGGTACAGTGAGAGGAAAGCAGAGTGAATCCACTATTCTATCCATGTGCTTTACTCATTTTCTCTTGGAGAAAGTGAAAGGGTGTTGTGAACATGTCAACTTTTTATCTTTACATTATCTTTTAAAAGTGTATTTATCTGAATCAATTTAAAAAATTTAATGGCTAACCAAGTAACTAATATCTTATCCCTAGAAAAGTACCAAACCCCCCTTAAGAATTCTCTAAATAAAATAAAACGAATAGAATAAAAAAACTGATATATATCAAAAAAAAATTACAATATTATAAATCTCAACTTTTTAAAGTAGAGCCAAAAATTGTCATCAACAACATATAGGTTTGACTGTTACAAATTAATTCTTTTTTAGTTGAAATTTTCAAATACATAATGAGTAACTGATTTACAGCATGTTGGACCCAAAATTAATTTTTTTAAATTATATATGTAATTGTTTATTCTGCAAGGCAAAATTACCCTTACTATATGTACATATATATCAACATATTTCTAGTTAATTGGTTAAAATTTCTAATAATTTTCGCTAGAATCTCATTTAGAATTTCATTTCTTATTTTTAGACAAAACAACGTTTATTACGCCATAATAGATCTAGTAGAAATTTATAAATTAAATCTATCAGAATATTATATTTATAAATTAGTGTTGATTTGGATTATATAAATGTTGTTATTTATAATTTAATTCAATTGAAATTACATATACTTTTAATATTTATCAAAAGAAAAAATTGTTAAACAATACAATAAAACTCCAACTTTCTCCTACAAAAATAAAATAAAATATAACCGCCGCCGTCTAAAAGCTGTCAACATGAATCCGAAACAAAACAATGCCGGAATTGGGATTGTCCAATATGTAACTCAAAAATTTGTTGATAAAGTAAAGGGTAGCCCACGTGTGGATGAGATAGGTGAAGCTATTTCGAATGCTGATTGTGATGTAAGAGACTTTAGTGTGAAATTTTGGAGTGGCCAAAAGGTCACTGCTAAACCTCACCATAGTGGGGCATCAACCAAGAAACTTCTAGTTGAATCACTCGTTTTTTGTTCTGTAGTATTTGTAAGAATCTTACCTTTCATATATTTATAATCGGTTCTTGTTGTTTTATCCATTTCTAATAGGTCCTTGTTGTTTGTTTCAGGTCTCAGTTGTCATTTCTAATAGGTTCTTGTGGTTTGTTTCAGGCCCAGTTGTGTCGTCTCACTTGATCGAACTGAACATCACATCTTCTCTACCGGATCGAATGAAGCAGAAAAAAAAACTTATATTAAAAAGGATAGAATCGATTGAAAAAGACATGAAACAAATGAAAGAAATGAAGATGCAAAATGATTCTGGCAAAAAAAGACGAATAATGGCTTGGATTTTTGGTTAAATATGTAACTAAACTTATCTAGTTATTTAAAATGTTGTATGTTGTATCTTTTTGGTTTGTGCTTGATTGAAATTCCTTGGTATTAATTAGTTATTCCCGGCTATATCAATATTTTTGGTTCTCGTATCGTAATGATATTGGGGTACAATGAGAGAAAAGCAGAGTGAATCCACTAATCTATCCATTTGCTTTACTCATTTTCTCTCGGAGAAAGTGAAAGGGTCTTGTGAACATGTCAACTTTTTATCTTAACATTATCTTTTAAAAGTGTATTTATCTGAATCAGTTTAAAAAAATTAAATGTCTAACCAAGTAACTAATTTTATCCCTAGAAAAGTACCTAGCCCCCTTAAGAATTCAGTAAATAAAATAAAATCAATAGAATAATAAAACTGATATATTTTTAAAAAAAAGTTACAATACTATAAATCTCAACTTCTTAAAGTAGTCGGTTTGAGCCTAAAAATTGTCATCAACAACATATATATTTGCCTATTACAAATTAATTCGTTTTTATTTGAAATTTTCATATACATAATGAGTAACAACATGTTGGACCCATAATTAATTTTTTTAATTATATATGTAATTGTTTATTTTGCGAGGCAAAATTACACTTACTATATGTACATATATATCAACATATTTTTAGTTAATTGATTAAAATTTCTATTAATTTTCGGCAGAATCTCGTTGAGAATTTTATTTCTTATTTTTAGACAAAAAGACGTTTATTACGCCATAATAGATCTAGTAGAAATTTATAAATTAAATCTATCAGAATATTATATTTATAAATTAGTGTTGATTTGGAATATATAAATGTTGTTATTTATAATTTAATTCAATTGAAATTACATATACTATTAATATTTATCAAAAGAAAAAAATGCTAAACAAAACAATAAAACTCCAATTTTCTCCTATAAAAATAAAATAAAATATAACCGCCGCCGTCTAAAAGCTGTCAACATGAATCCGAAACAAAACAATGCCGGAATTGGGGTTGTCCAATATGTAACTCAAAAAATTGTTGATAAAGTAAAGGCTAGCCCACGCGTGGATGAGATAGGTGAAGCTATTTCGAACGCTGATTATGATGTAAGAGACTTCAGTGTGAAATTTTGGAGTGGCCAAAAGGTCACTGCTAAACCTCGTCATAGTGGGGCATCAACCAAGAAACTTCTAGTTGAATCACTCATTTTTTGTTCCGTAGTATTTGTAAGAATTTTACCTTTCATATATTTATAATCGGTTCTTGTTGTTTTATCCATTTTTAATAGGTCCTTGTAGTTTGTTTCAGGGCTCAGTTGTCATTTCTAATAGGTTCTTGTTGTTTGTTTCTGGCCCAGTTGTGTCGTCTCACTTGATCGAACTGAACATCACATCTTCTCTACCGGATCAAATGAAGCAGAACAAAGAATTTATATTAAAAAGGATAGAATCGATTGAAAAAGACATGAAAGAAATGAAGATGCAAAATGATTATGGCAAAAAAAGACGAATAATGGCTTGGATTTTTGGTTATGTAATTAAACTTATCTAGTTATTTAAAATGTTGTATGTTGTATCTTTTTGGTTTGTGCTTGATTGAAATCCCTTGGTATCAATTAGTTATTCCCGGCTATATCAATATTTTTGGTTCTCGTATCGTAATGATGTTGGGGTACAGTGAGAGGAAAGCAGAGTGAATCCACTAATCTATCCATTTGCTTTACTCATTTTCTCTCAGAGAAAGTGAAAGGGTGTTGTGAACATGTCAACTTTTTATCTTAACTTTATTTTTTAAAAATGTATTTATCTAAATCAATTAAAAAAAATTAAAGGCTTAACCAAGTAACTAATATTATCCCTAGAAAAGTACCTAACCCCCTTAAGAATTCTGTAAATAAAATAAAATCAATAGAATAATAAAATTGATATATTTTTTAAAAAAAGTTACAATACTATAAATCTCAACTTCTTAAAGTAGTCGGTTTGAGCCTAAAAATTGTCATCAACAACATATATATTTGCCTATTACAAATTAATTCTTTTTTAGTTGAAATTTTCATATACATAATGAGTAACAACATGTTGGACCCAAAATTAATTTTTTTTAATTATATATGTAATTGTTTATTCTGCGAGGCAAAATTACACTTACTATATGTGCATATATATCAACATATTTCTAGTTAATTGATTAAAATCTCTATTAATTTTCGGCAGAATCTCATTAGAATTTTATTTCTTATTTTTAGACAAAAAAACATTTATTACGCCATAATAGATCTAGTAGAAATTTATAAATTAAATCTATCAGTATATTATATTTATAAATTAGTGTTGTTTTGGATTATATAAATGTTGTTATTTATAATTTAATTCAATTGAAATTACATATACTTTTCATATTTATCAAAAGAAAAAAATGCTAAACAATACAATAAAACTCCAACTTTCTCCTACAAAAATAAAATAAAATATAACCACCGCCGTCTAAAAGTTGTCAACATGAATCCGAAACAAAACAATGTCGGAATCGGGGTTGTCCAATATGTAACTCAAAAACTTGTTGATAAAGTAAAGGCTAGTCCACGTGTGGATGAGCTAGATGAAGCTATTTCGAACGCTGATTATGATGTACGAGACTTCATTGTGAAATTTTGGAGTCGCCAAAAGGTCTCTGCTAAACCTCGCCATAGTGGGGCATCAACCAAGAAACTTCTAGTTGAATCACTCGTTTTTTGTTCCGTAGTATTTATAAGAATTTTACCTTTCATATATTTCTAACCGGTTCTTGTTATTTCATCCATTTCTAATAGGTCCTTGTTTGTTTCAGGACTCAGTTGTCATTTCCAATAGCTTGTTGTTTGTTTCAGGCCCAGTTGTGTCGTCTCACTCAATCGAATTGAACATCACATCTTCTCTACAGGATCAAATGAAGCAGAACAAAAAACTTATATTAAAAAGGATAGAATCGATTGAAAAAGACATGAAACAAATGAAAGAAATGAAGATGCAAAATGATTCTTGCAAAAAAGGATGAATAATGGCTTGGATTTTTGGTTAAGTATGTAACTAAACTTATCTAGTTATTTAAAATGTTGTATGTTGTATCTTTTTGGTTTGTGCTTGATTGAAATCCTTTGGTACTAATTATCCTTACTATATGTACATATATATCAACATATTTTTAGTTAATTGATTAACATTTCTAACAATTTTCCACAGAATCTCGTTTAGAATTTTATTTCTTATTTTTAAACAAAAAAACGTTTATTACGCCATAATGGATCTAGTAGAAATTTATAAATTAAATCTATCAGTATATTATATTTATAAATTAGTATTGATTTAGATTATATAAATGTTGTTATTTATAATTTAATTCAATTGAAATTACATACACTTTTAATATTTATCAAAAGAAAAAAATGCTAAACAACCGCCGCTGTCTAAAACCTGCCAACATGAATCCGAAACAAAACAATGCCGGAATCAGGGGTTGTCCAATATGTAACTCAAAAACTTGTTGATAAAGTAAAGGCTAGCCCACGCGTGGATGAGCTGGGTGAAGCTATTTCGAACGATGATTATGATGTAAGAGACTCCAGTATGAAATTCTGGAGTGGACAAAAGGCCACTTCTAAACCTCGCCATAGTGGGGCATCAACCAAGAAACTTCTAGTTGAATTACTCATTGTTTATTTCGTAGTATTTGTAAGAATTTTACCTTTCATATATTTCTAATCGATTCTTGTTGCTTCATCCATTTTTAATAAGTTCTTGTTATTTGTTTCAAGGCTCAGTTGTATCGTCTCACTTGATCGAACAGAACATCACATCTTCTCTACAAGATCAAATGAATCAGAACAAAGAACTTATATTAAAAATGATAGAATCGCTTGAAAAAGACATAAAACAAATGAAAGAAATGAAGATGCAAAATGATTCTGCAAAAAAAGAGGAATAATGGCTTGGTTTTTTGGTTAAGTAAATAACTAAACTTATCTAGTTGTTTAAAATGTCGTATGTTGTATCTTTTTGGTTTGTGCTTGATTGAAACCCCTTGGTATTAATTGGTTATTCCCGGCTATATCAATATTTTTTATTCTCGTATGGTAATGATGTTGGGGTACAGTGAGAGGAAAGCAGAGTGAATTCACTAATCTATCGATGTCCATTACTCATTTTCTCTCAGAGAAAGTGAAAGGGTATTGTATTGATAGAAACTGGGCATACCTTGTGAACATGTCAACTTTTTATCGTTACATTATTTTTTAAAATTGTATTTATCTGAATCAGTTTAAAAAATTTAAATGCCCAACCAAGTAACTAATCTTATCTCTACAAAAGTACCTAACCCCCTTAAGAAATTATCTAAATAAAATAAAACGAATAGAATAATAAAACTGATATATTTTTAAAAAAAATTACAATATTATAAATTTCAACTTCTTAAAGTAGTCGATTTGAGCCTAAAAATTGTCATCAACAACATATAGGTTTGACTATTACAAATTAATTCTTTTTGAGTTGAAATTTTCATGTACATAATGAGTAACTGATTTACAAATTACAACATGTTGGACTCAAAATTAATTTTTTTTAATTATATATGTAGTTGTTTATTCTGCAAGACAAAATTACCCTTACTATATGTACATATTTATCAACATATTTCTAGTTAATTGATTAACATTTCTAATAATTTTTGGCAGAATTTCTTTGAGAATTTTATTTCTTATCTTTAGATAAAAAAAACTTTTATTACGCCAAAATAGATCTAGTAGGAATTTATAATATGTATTTTTAATATGCATTTTTAATAGTAGATCTAGTAGAAATTATTATACTAAATAATAGATTTAGACGAAAAGGCCAATGTTTCATCACTCCGTAGTGCTCAATCAAGTAGTAGATTTGTACTTGAAACGGTCATATTTGTTTCCATGATAATGACAAGAATTTCTTATGTATAATTTATTTTAAAAGATTTTTACGTTTCATCCATTTCTGATCTATTTTTTGTAGTTCTAGTTATTAATTTCAGGGGTCATTTGCATTTTCTTATTCCAACAAAGTGAAAATTATATGTGCTATGCGGGATGAACAATAACAAAGAGCATATAATGAAAAGGTTAAAAGCACTTGCGCAACAAATGAAAGGATTGAAAAGTTACATTGATTCTGGCAAAAAAGGAATAATTGATTGATTTTTTTGCTACTAACAAATAAGTGTAACACGTGCAGACATCAAATATTTAGATGGAAATTATTTGGTTCTTGATTTTGAATCAATAGTAATGGGAGAATCTTGTTGGCTCGATGAGTACATGTTAAATAAATATATCTCATACCAAATTTTATTTGAGAGTGTTGTTATCATAATCAATGGTCTAGCTATAATTGGAGGCATATAATTTCTGTTAAACCAACCACCATTATCAACAGAATTTTATAGTTTGAAACTGTACTCTTAATTTAACAATTCGAGCAAACGGCCTTACAAAAAAATCAATTTGTAAGTTGATAACAAATGCACATGTGACCATACCATAGATGCATTTATTAAATCATAATAGTAAGCGGTCCACATGACAAGTGAACGGGCTCATATTCACCTTTTAATATGTTTCAAATAATTTATATGTTTCAAATGATCATTTTATCATGAGAACAACCCACACAACAAAAATTTTGAAGAATTTTTTATTTCTTTAAGGGAAAATGCATAAGTACCCCCCAGCCTATGCCCGAAATCTCTGAGACACACCTAACCTTTACTAAGGTCCCATTACCCCCCTGAACTTATTTTATATATAATTTTTTACCCCTTTTCAGCCTACGTGGCACTATCTTGTGGGCCCAACGCGTGTTGACTTTTTTTTCAAAAATAGTGCCACGTAGGCCGAAAAGGGATAGAAAGTTAATTAAAAAATAAGTTCAGGGGGGTAATAGGACCTTAGTAAATGTTAGGTGTGTCTCAGGGATTTTGGGTATAGGCTGAGGGGGTACTTATGCATTTTCCCTTTCTTTAACATACAACCATATGAATTCTCAATTTCATTTGAATCGGAATGATCAACCGGTTATACCAACTAATATTAATAAACTTTTAATTTACTTTTGAATGTGATTTCATCATCATGTCCATATTTGTATACAACAAACAAGAGGGGAAAATGGGTAATCTTTTACTTAGTATTTATAACCTGTTTCGATTGCAATAATCTGAAGATATTAATCTTCCCATAATTTAGTTTGCAACATCAACTTTCCTATGTCATGGATGTGGCAACACCAACTGCTGATTGTCTTACAGTTGTGCATGATCTTTTGTTACTTGACTGTCATAATGAAGGGCCGTTCTAAGAGGTAACACTTGTAAACAAATTGAATATGATATGATATATTCCATATTGTAGATTGGACATCGATACTGTTTTGTGTCTTTAAAATTCCAAGTTATTCATTGTCTTCAAAAAAGTTGTATTCTACGTCTGTGTGTTCTTCTTCATAAAAGAATGGTCAATAATTTGTTTGTTCATAAGTACTGACATTGCACAGTGTTGCTTGCTACTTACAGAATCGTATTTTGGGGGAAATTGAGGAGCATGGTTTTTGAAAACTACTACAAGTCTTTGGATAATGGATGTCTTTAAACCAGCTACGAGGTTATAATATTTGTTAAATAATTAAAGGATTAAATCGGACAAAATTATAGTTAAGGGTGTTTGCAACAAATTTTAGACATATGAAAAATAAATAAATCAAACAAATAAAATATGAAGAAACGTGAATATTTTATTGATAATCAATACGGGTATACAATTTTGATCCTCCCTTGATTCTTCTCTCATATCCATGATTCGAGGTCCGTTAGTGGCGTATTTTTCGAACTAGGATGATTTAGATTTGATCTCTATATAAATATTTCATGATTTTGTGGAATATTTGAGATCTTGATCTCTCTATAGAACTCGTGCTGATAACGTGTTGTAAAACTAAAGAAAAATAAGAGAAGAAATATAAAAGATGAGACTACTAGAAATAGAGAGACAAGAGATGAGAGTTTTTTTTTATTCTTCAAAGTATTCAAGTGTATCCTATATGAACTCTAATGTCTCTATTTATAGTATTACATAGAGACATATTAAAGGTTAGTCATAAACATGAAAGTTATTGAGGAATATCAAGGGGCATAGGAAGTTATGAAAGTGCGAGAGTTATTATATATTTTGGTGCAGTTACACCTTGAAAATATGTACATCCACATAAATATATTTACAACACGAGAACATTAAGAATTGATTCGGTATTTTGAAAACAGTTTGAAAGAATAGTTTTTATTTTTTATTTAAATGGGACAAAAATATAGTTATTTTTAGACCTAGGAGCATTTACATTAAACCTAGAAAAACTTATTGATGAAGCGATTTGACAGGTAAGACAAAAACTTGTTTGGCTTTGGTGTTTCTATGGACCCAATTAAACTATTCTTTAGTTTGTGATTTCAGATTGAGAATTGTTGTAGAAATCTATCTCCATGACGGGACTGTTAAGACGTTTTTTTAACGCTACGATTGATATCACGGCAAATCATTTAGCTTCTACCATGAGGATCGAGCTCAGGCCAAGGCAATGGATGATGAAAAACAATGAACCAGGGACCATTGTTGAAGGAAAAATCAAGTCTAAGCGAGTATATTTATTACTTCATGTTATGTTTAAGCATCATTTCATTTCGACTTCTATATATTTACAAGAATCAATGTTTTAAGTTATGTGTGTTTAATTTGGATACATGTTTTGGGCATTTCCTCTTTGCTTGGCTGAGCTCTTATTGCCCAAGGTAATTGAAAGTTTATCTAGGAGATTATAATGTTGACGACTTATATGCCTAAATCTTGCATTGAACCATCATGTTTAATTCTGCATAAATCTGAGAGGGAGCATTGGTCTCACATCTGAC
>JAJOOO010016170.1:0-17113 GCA_029582685.1 Solanum piurae
CACACAAACAATTGATCACATTGTCTTTTATTACCCCTTTTTCATCATTAGAATACGTCAATGTGGACAAGTCAATCTATCACCAAGTCTCATTACCCTCAAACACATATTACAAGGAAATACATGAATTCCATACATTTAACAAGTGTTTAGAAATCCACTTGCCTCAAATAATCGAACAATCACTTTGGGACTTGAGCCTTCCCTTTTCGTTGAACTTCCAACTCAAAGCAATCTAGTCAAATAATTAACCACAATAAGATTTCAAAACTAACAACACTCATGTTACTATAGGTTTAACCTAGACCCAAAAACTCATCCCAAATCTATAATCAAGTTCTTAAATCTCGATGCCAATTAACATGTCAAACTCTTTCAATTTTTTCTAAATTTGAAGCCTAGGGTTAAGTCCCAACTTCTCCAATATAATAAATCTAGATATTCACAAAATACAATACCCCTAATATTTAATTACTTATCTCAATATGTCAAAAATATAGTTTATAATGTGATGATTATGGAAAAACAAAAATCTAGAAAATATCAAAACTGGTTCGCTAACTCCTAATCAACTGTAACCATTGAATCATTATTCCTAGTATTCACCATTTGCCTATCATTAGCCAATCACCATCGTTTCTCAATTCCAAAATTACTTTATACAGATATACCAATTTTCCAATTTTCTTATTCCAAATCCATTTTCCCCCTTTTTCCTCTTCAAAGCCAACATTAAGTAATACTAACAGTTATTATTATTACATAAATGGCATTTGGCCGTAATGATCACAGGATTGCACGAAATCCAATTCTAATCCACTGTAACTTAGAAATATACATATAATTAATCAAGTTTGCAATTTGATTCCCTTCTTACTCTTTTTCACTCATTATTATAATGATAATAATACTTATAACTACATTTGACCTCAATACACATTTTCAATTGCATAATTAATGAATTTATGAATGTTACCTGATCGTGAAGTGCAGTGGATGGTTTCCACGCCAGTCGCCGCTATACGCAGGTAAGTCTCCTTTTCTTTTCTTAAGTTATGAACCAAAAATTCTCAACCCTAATAATATATTTTCCTATAAGTGTCAAGTGGTATATGGTGTTAAAAATATTATAAACTTAACCCATAATTATTAAATAAAATTAGTTATTTAATAATTAATAGTCAATTAATTTACTCTAGTTAAATGGATATTCAAAATTTCCAAAAATGACCTTTCGGATCATTACATTATCTACCACTAAAATTCATGTTCGTCCTCGAACATAAAGTAAAAGAAAGTCAAATACTAAGGGATACCAAGAGCCTGAGGTATGACTTTCGGAGTCGTTTTCCTCGGGAACTCATCCTTAGGGCCATTCCATCAAGATCAACTACCAAGAACTGAAATTTCCAATCAAACTTTGGAAGATCTATAAATCAAGAATGATTATCAAGCTACAAACTAACTCATGAATTCAATCTAAACTGAAACCCATTAGACCATAATACAACCATCATGACGAATCTTTTCTCACATAACCAAAATAACATTCTGAATCGATACCGGCTACAACCAGAAGTAAACTTCAATCAACTACCACACACTCATAATGCTCACCATCACAAATCATATCAAGATTTTCTTTTCACAACACAATCTTTTCACGAGCTTAAGTTATAAAAATTTGATCTTTAGACATTGGGTACTCATCAAGGGAAAATCAAACATATCTAACCCAAAGAAGTATAAGATCAAGTAACCACCCAACAAGCGGTACACACCAAGACACAAAACCTTTAACAACAGTGTCTAATAACTGTAACTATTCACGAAAGCCCTTCTCTAAGTTCTCATAACCAAAGTTGTGTGTGTAAAACTATTGGTATACTTCAAATATCTCAAACAACACAGAATCTATCATAACTGAAATGACCAAGTCTGTCCAAGAATGTCACCCTACCAAGAGGACAATCACAGGATCGGTACACCCGATCCACCACTAGGGATTCACCCATAGATATGAAAACACGTGTGGGTATAGGTAGTGAATCCCCCTCCAAACCATATCCAAAATGAAGTAGATGGTTGCATAAGAATATACAGAACCAAAATCGAATAACACTAGATACTCCTTCCATAGTGCCAATATCAAACATTTTCATTCATATGACTCTATCTCTTTAATTTTCTAGCTACCCACAATCACCAATCTAGTCCCTATTATAATTGCTCACATACTTGTTTTATCGAACCCCACATACTTCTCACAGTACTCCACTAAAGCCAACACTCTTAATACTAACAAACATCACAACCACACCAATCATTTACCTTACTCTCAAACCGTCACTAGTATCAAAGTCTTCTTAACAAACACATTATCGCCTCCAAAATTTTCAAACTACGGTGCTCTCTCTTTCTAAATAAGTAATTTATGACAGATACAGATCCCACCCAAGGCTGATAGCACTAATTTCAAATCTAAAAGTACTTTCCCATCAATATATAGTTATTGAATCACGTATAATGTCAACTCCACGTAATCTTTCAGATACCAAATTTCAACTAATATTAAAAACCATCATATACCTCATACCAACACTTAAGAAATATTCTTGATCAATCCAATAATTCGGTATACTATAAGCTCATAACCTCTACTCACTATTAAATGCCTATGTAATACATCATAACAGTTTGTATCATCCCATCAACAAAGTAGTTTCAATCCCCTCGAATCCTCATTAATCATGTAAAATTGTAGGTCCACACCGTTGAACATCAATAAGTTACCTATCATAATTTGAACAATCTAGATCGACATAACCACATAGAATCCTCCACACATAGTTGCTTGTCACCCAACTAAAACTCAATCTTTAGAAAAGTCGATGATAACTTCCTAGTAAGTTTGTACCAAACTAGTTCACATCTCACAGTCATCCTTCAACTACAAACCAAAGGCTTATACGATAGGTCTTATTCATTCAGTTTTCTTAAATTCTTCCCATGACACAAAATTCTAAATATCTTGAACCCTTCAATACACCAGACTCTTGTTCCTTTTGTTGACTCGCTCACCAATCTTATTCTTTGCCCAACAACGTCTGTCATTTTTACCTTATCCTAAAAATAAAAACTTTAGACGAAACCCTTTCTTAGGTTCTTTGAAAATCAAAATAACACACTTTATGACTCAAAAAAATATACAAGTCCTCCCAAATGCTCAATATTCAATGCGATCAATCATTTCTTACCTTACCAATCCACACCTTGACAAAACATACTACCACGAACATAAACTCACCATGAAAAACTCAATTTTGTTTATCCCATCCATGTAACACAATCCCATTATCTATCAACATTAACTCATACCTTGAAGATTTTTATGGATTCACATATCTTAGCCTATATTGATCGCCTCTCCATCGATCTTACCGTATCATTCGTTAAAATTCAATTGTACCAGTTACCAAAATCAAAACCGTAAAAGAACTTATCACCATACTCGAGTCAAATATGTGTAGACTTCTTTCTCAAATCTTATCCAATTGTTTTTAACCCGTGACACTATTATCATAATAAGAGCAAAATATATAGAACCATGTATCTCTGAACCCGATTCTCAAATCTCTAAAGATATATCTTTGTTCTTTGTAATTAGAGTAAATATTTTTGTTCTCGATTGCCTCCTTCCAATGACTAACTATATCCCACTAATTTTTTTCATTTGGACTCTAGTTCATTTCAATTATATTCGAGTGGTGTCTCAGCACCTCCTATAACTTTCCATGCAACCACGTTACTTATCAAATAGTAGCAAATCATAACATTAGATACTCGCAAGTCGTCATTCCCATATAAAAAACCCTTTAACCAACTATCTTTATCATATAGTTGCATCCTAATCACAATCCATCACGAACTTTTATTACCATCATGCTCAGTTAGCTCTTGTCATCACCACGAAGTCAATCTTTTCATCAGTATGACATTTTAAACCCAGTTATACCAATCAAATCCAAAGGACTAACCCACTTTTATATGCAGTTTTTACTAAAAATTTCAGTTACTTTCACACAAGTATACTCTTTGGGACTTTCTTTACCCATAAGTTTGTCATCCTAATATCAATCCACTTCCATGGAGCTTACGATGAAATCACCACTCATTTAAAATCCTCGACATACACTTCACAACTTAAACACATCAATATCGTACCAAAGATCCACCTC
This sequence comes from Solanum piurae, assembly GCA_029582685.1. Taxonomy (NCBI): domain Eukaryota; kingdom Viridiplantae; phylum Streptophyta; class Magnoliopsida; order Solanales; family Solanaceae; genus Solanum; species Solanum piurae. The sequence continues at coordinate 4,239 of JAJOOO010016170.1, forward strand.
TAAAAGCTTCCTTATAAATAATGCTTAACCCAAGCGTCCGTAGTAACGAACTAGATGGTTTCTCAAACGTGAATGCAACATCAAATTTAGTTATATGAGCATGTGATACAACCGATAACTCCTTAAGTAGTTAATATTCACACTTGACAATCGACGTATCTGTTTCCATATATCACTAGTATCACACCGCAAAAAAAAATTTAATTAATTAGATCCACCACTAGAACATATCATACCTACCGAGAAGATCATATCCAAATAGGTCACATATTTCTACCCATCGAATAGTTGTAAAATATTACCAAATTAGTTTCATATCTAGCCCAAGCTATATGTATTCTTTCGTAAGTTAGGTCAATATCAAAAGTAACACACTCCATAACTCTAACCAAGTAAGCATCAATACTATTGTAGTAGTCGTATCATGACCTTCTTTGATATACACACAATCTATAAAATCGTAGTAGAAACTCTAACCTCAATTGGTGCATCACTATTCTCATCATTTCTAAGCAACCCATTCATGCTATCATAACTTTACTAATTGTAGTTTCCAACGTTACATGTCCATTATCAAACCATCCCTTAAGTCATTCCACTCTCAATTGTTAAACCACTCTAAATATCGTATATACCACGCAAATACTATTCACTTTACTAGAGTAACTAACCTTACACAACCCCTTCAAATTGTTGAACATCCTAAATCTGACAACACATCTTTCCCATAAGTCTATCACTTCCACGTTTGTAACAAATCTAACATTCAAAACATATACAACACACCAAATACTCACATGAGGAACTACGCACGAGTCATTACATAAGTGAGAGAGAATGGAATGAAGCGATAAAAATCAAAAGAGACAAAGGATGCACGATAAAGATTCAAGAAGTGAAGATTTTTCTTAAAAGTCACCATAGCCTCTCGAATATAAGTACAGAAGTCTCTGTACCGATCCTCAAAACTCTACTTAAACTCGACTTGTATGCACATGAGACCTATGAACCTAGGGCTCTGATACCATTTTGTCACGACCCAAAAATGGATGTGATGACACTCGTTTTATCTCACCAAGACAAGTCAGCCTAAAACTCAACAATTACAATAAAATTCGGAAATTTCATAATCAACTCAAAAATACCCCAAAAATCTGGTTGTCACGTGTACAAGCCTCTAAAGTATTACAATTGATTCAAAAGAAATATACAAGTCTCAAATGACATTGTTTCTAGAATAGAACAAGATCATAAATAGGAGTAAGAATGTCCGCTGAAATGACAAGCATCTACCTCACAAACCTCCACAAGAAGCCTTGAAAAAGAAGAGAATGACAAGTACCACAAAAATCCAGGCTCGTAACCTACAAAAATTTGTAGAAGCAAAGGGTGAGTACCAAATCACACGGTACTCAGCAAGTAAACTCCTAAACACAAGCAAAGGGAATAGAATATGAGTACTCCTTACCACCCCAACCAAATCTCCACAACTACAACCTACATAAAACCAGCCCAACCTAACAGTTCACAGTTTACAAAGCACATAGCTCAACAACAACACTCTACCACTTTCATATCCTCAACAACATGCTCAATATTCATCAGTCACAAGTTCCACAGAATGGCACTGACAAAATCAGCAACACACAAAATCAAGTTCACCAATAATAAAGAAGTGCAATGCAATGAAATGCAATGTCAAGTAAAGTGATGCATGTCTGACCTAATGATACACACCCGTTGTCTCCCAGTCTGGGACCCATGGGGGACATATCTGTCCATGCATCCATTGCGGCGAGCGATACGACCCTCGATAATAGTAACCATCGCGGCGCGCGATACGTCCCTCGAAATATAATATCCATCGCGGCGCGCGATACGTCCCTCAAAATGGTGCATCCTCTTTAATTTCTTATTCTTTCTCAATGCACATAACACTTGTCACAACTATGTCTCAGAACAATGCAAATGACATGTTCACACAAATAATGAGGAGATGGCCATTTTCATAACATTGCACAATTCACAACAACACAATCATGATACAACATCAACAATGATTCAACAAGTCTTTCAAACCATTCTCAACACATCACACAAACAATTGATTGCATTGCCTTTTATTACCCCTTTTTCATCATTAGAATACGTCAATGTGGACAAGTCAATCTATCACCAAGTCTCATTACCCCCAAACACATATTACAAGGAAATACACGAATTCCATACACTTAACAAGGGTTTAGAAATCCACTTGCCTCAAATAATCGAACAATCACTCCGGGACTTGAGCCTTCCCTTTTCGTTGAACTTCCAAGTCAAAGCAATCTAGTCAAATAATTAACCACAATAAGATTTCAAAACTAACAACATCCACGTTACTATAGGTCTAACCTAGACCCAAAATCTCATCCCAAATCTATAATCAAGTTCTTAAATCTCGATGCCAATTAACATGTCAAACTCTTTCATTTTTTTCCAAATTTGAAGCCTAGGGTTAAGTCCCAACTTCTCCAATATCATAAATCTAAGATATTCACAAAATACAATACACCTAATATTTGATTGCCTATATCAATATGTCAAAAATATAGTTTATAATGTGATAATTATGGAAAAACAAAAATCTGGAAAATATCAAAACTGGTTCGCTAACTCCTAAATCAACTGTAACCATTGAATCATTATTCCTAGTATTCACCATTTGCCTATCATTAGCCAATCACCATCGTTTCTCAATTCCAAAATTACTTTATACAAATATACCAATTTTCTAATTTTCTTATTCCAAATCCAATTTTTCCCCTTTTTCCTCTTCAAAGCTAACATTAAGTAATCTTACAGTTATTATGATTACATAAATGACATTTGGCCGTAATGATCACAGGATTGCACGAAATCCAATTCTAATCCACTCTAACTTATAAATATACATATAATTAATCAAGTTTGCAATTTGATTCCCTTCTTACTCTTTTTCACTCATTATTATAATGATAATAATACTTATAACTACATTTGACCTCAATACACATTTTCAATTGCATAATTAATGAATTTATGAATGTTACCTGATCGTGAAGTGCAGTGGATGGTTTCCACGCCAGTCGCCGCTATACGTAGGTAAGTCTTCTTTTCTTTTCTTAAGTTATGAACCAAAAACTCTCAACCCTAATAATTTATTTTCCTATAAGGGTCAAGTGGTATATGGTATTAAAAATATTATAAACTTAACACATAATTATTAACTAAAATTTGTTATTTAATAATTAACTGTTAATTAATTTACTCTAGTAAAATGAATATTCAAAATTTCCAAAAATGACCTTCTGGGTCTATGTAATATCGGTGCTCAATATTACTCCCAAAATACTCAGCTCATATTTTTAAAAACATAACTTTTTCTTTGATTTGAGATAATTACTCAAAAATCTTTCTCTTAAAAGAGATAGTACTCAAACTGCCTAAAACTCTTTTGGAAATCTCAGTTTCCTCTCATCTTAAATATGAAAACATTTACTCTTGGGAATACTTAGTTCTCATATATCATTTTAAAGAAAATGAACTTTACTCTTAGTCTTTACTCAACTCAAAGCTTAAGTCTTATAACAAAGTTAAAATGTTTGTAGAAGACTTATTAAAATATGGTTCATGCCGAATTATGGACGTGAATGACTCAATGAAAGGTTTTCAATAACCATAGATAGAACTCAATACTTGGAACTCAAGAACTTCAATGATACTACTCATTTCAATAATGCTCAACTCAGAGGGTTCATGCGGAATTATGAGCATGAACTACTCAACTCAAGGACTCGAAGATACTTCTCATCTCAAGACTGCTCGACTTATAGGGTTCATGCGGAATTATGGGTATGAACAATTCAACTCAAGGAATTCATGGGTAACATGTAATAGTCCCATGATTAGAACTGTAATCTCAGAGGGGATTAGGAACTCAAAACTCAAGACTTAGAACTTGAAGATACTACTCCTCTCAAAGGTACTCACCTGATGGAGTTCATGCGGAAGTTATGTGCATGAACGACTCGACTCAAGGGTCAAAATATCAATAAGGAACTCATGTATATGACTCTTCTTATTCTCATACTTACTTACTCAAAACTTAACTCAAATCGATCATGGATCTCAAAGGATTCACAATTGAACTCAAAGGCTTCCTTGAACTCTACTCTTAACTCTCTCTTGAATGTAAATTATGAATTCAAGAGTTATGGTTCATGATATGAAGGATATCGTGATGAAAAAATAGACTCATGAATAAATTCTCCTCACTCTCATGCTCACTTACTTGAGTCTTGAAACAAGTTATTAGAAAATATAGAAAACTCCTCAAAAGGACTCAAAGGGACTCTCCCAAAATGTTCGGAAGAACTCTCAATACTTAAAACTCTGAACTTTACCTTAAATTTGAATTATTAGTTCAAGGTTATGATTCATGTTATGAATGATTTCTAGGTGTTTAGAAGTAGTTTAGAGTGTTTAGAATCAAACGGGAGTAAAGGTACCCTTTGAAAGAACGCAAACGGACGAAACGATGAAGAACATGTTAGGGCAGGCGACCCTGGCGCTCTGAGTGGCGTGGGGCGCTAGCCCCTAAACTTCAAAGAAGTGGTTGGGGCGCCAGGCCCCAACCCAGAAAACTTCGACGACTTTCTTTGCTCGTTTTCTAACCCTAACTCGCCTAGAATCGAACAGTTTCTTCCCTAATCACTTGGATTTGATTACTCAACATAATTAATCTACTCAAAACAACACTCAAATCACTAAGTTTCATCTCAAAAATCATCAAAACCCCAACACAACAAGATTTAGAATGAACTTCAAGAACACCTATCAAGAACTCATCAAGAACTCTAATCTTTCAACTTTAAGAACGAAATTGCGCTGAAAATAACATGATTGGCGTGTGGATGAACAAACCCAATACTATGGAAGCTTACATACCTCTTAGGGATTACACCCATGGCGAAAATCCGCAACAAAACTGTCATGCTCCAAACTCGAGGGGCGCAACTGGATCTTAATGCCATAACTCATGCTCGAGCCGACCCTGCTGAACCATTTGCTACTAGCGCATGACATTCACACGCAATCAAGAAAACAAAGAAGTATATCTCAGCTTAAAACTAAGCCCTCGGCCAACAAGGCCCCTGTCAACTAATCTATAAAAGAAACAGCTACTCCCAGGAGATCATATAAATAAATAGCCAACTAGCACAAAAGTCCTGATTGGGCCGTTGAGGCCACCATGAGATCTATACCAAAACTAAAAGTAGATATATATCAATACAATACATCAAACAGCTCACAAGCTTCAGCAAACCAACAACATATGCCGGTATGTCCATAACGTAGCTATACACCCCACACACTAGTTTGCAAGCCTCAACGAGTAGTAAAGATTGGCGGGATAGGCCCCAGCCTACCCATAAAAATATACACAACAAAAGCTAACAAACCTCCAAACTCTGGCAGTTTCGGAGGAAAGGGGCTAGCCAACCGGATAAAAGTCAATCATGCTGCTGAGGAGGTCTACTCGGTCGTCTGTCAGGACCTGCATGCATGAATGCAGCGCCCCCAAGGCAATGGGGCGTCAGTACAAAATAATGTACAGAGTATGAAAGGCAATGGACTATGAGGAGGTATCCTGATATACTGGAATAATCTGATAAGTAAATCAAGGATAAGATAAGTGTACTGACCTGCTCCTAACTCTAAACTTATCAAAAATAATAAAACAACAATCCAACCAAGCCTCCATAAGCTCGATAGGTACAAACAACACACAAGACCACCTACTCAAGCCCCCATAAGCCCGGAAGGTGCCAATCAACCTATATACCCCTATCGGTAGTACCCTAACCCCGTAGGCAGTCACATAGCCCTCTTAGGCATTAATATAGCCCCATAGGCAGCACATAGCCCTTTTAGGCATCAACATAGCTTATAGACAACTCATAGCCCTCTTAACCAACAACATGGCCCTATAGGAAGCACATAGCCTTCTTAGGCGTCAATATAGCCCTGTAGGCAACTCATAGCCCTTTTAGGCATTCATATATCCCTATAGGCAGAACATTTCCCTTCTAGGCATAGATCACATTCCTGCAACTAACCACAATAGCCCCAAGGGCAACAATAACAATCCAATCGCTAAAAGCGAGCAATTTAGTTATAAGTAACCTATACAAATAGCCTCTAAGTCATGTCCAATATAGGGACGCTACTAAGTGAATAAGAATCCCGACAAGGGAGGATTATATCAACTCGAACAGCCAACAATCAACAATAATGGCTACCAGTGTAAGAAGGATAACAACCCAATTACATTGCTCCTAAACTTTAAGGAAACATGTCGTAAGTAGGGAATAACCTTAACATACCTTTCCAATGAACGCTCGAGAGGCTGTAGTTCCTTCACGAAAGTTGTTCCTTATGTCCTAAGCTTCGCAAACACTATATACACAACTGGTACGCACCTATAAAAAGTTCATAATTAATCTTAAATCGGCATATTTGCCATATTGCCTCAACTTGTCGAAACGTCCGTAGAAATTCATAAAAACAACCATAAAAGGGTCCCGAGATGATTACCTTAGTTAACCAAGTGTAACACTTGAAGAAACACCAATAAATACAAATTTATATCTTTAAAAACTAGCTCCAAATGCAGCTAATAGAAGGGAAAAATGATTGCCACGTGTAGGGATTGCGTTTCTAGGCACGGGCAATGTTTAATGGTAGACATCGTCAAAAACTAACCTTTATCATGCTAGAACTCCATAGGAACCCTCTCTAAGCTTTCTTTCTGGTTTTGGAACTGAAATGAAATGTTTTCATGGCTTAAAATGTTACATAAGCCGACATACCATATTTTTGACCCGACCCGAATTCTACCCCGACAGTCTCTAGTAAAACCCTCATAACTTTTTACTCTGATGTCAGTTTGATACGGGGTTTTATGCGTTGCAAATTAGACTCGTAGGCCTTCGATTTAATGGGTGATAGACCTTCTAACACTTTATATATTGGGAGAAAATATCCAAGACATTTGACCCAAATTTTAGAGAAATCTTTAAAAAGAAACCTACGATAACTTTCGCTAACTTTTATTTTGCCACTTACTTAACTTCAAAACTTGAGATACAACCCTTGAACACTTAAAATATGACATACCACGTCATTTTTAATTTATTACTCACCCTCCTTGTCTTTCCACGAAGATACGAGTTAATTTAGACGTTTTGAAAAGTCGAGGTGTTACAAAATCGCAAGACTCTCGACGAACGCTTTGATCCTCTCCTCTTTTCTCTTCTTTTCTCTTCCTGAACTCTCAACTAAAACCCTAGGCGTATTTTAGGATTATAAAACTGAAACTAATAGGATTAGACCCTTAAAACCTTCCTAAAAATGAATTAAATCTGGTTGGGTAAGGAAAAGACCAAAGTACCCCTTACTATTTTCGGGTAACTTTCTTTATTTGGACATCCTGACTTCTAAAGGGCATATATCACTCATACAAACTCGAAACTAAGCAAACTCGGCAGCGTCTGAAAGATAATTCAAAGTCCTTTCATTGGATACCTTGTAGCCCACCTAACTCATCTTGTGCTGAGAGTTATGGTCGTTTGAAGTTGACCCAAAACATAGAAGAGCTTAGGAATGACTTCAATGAATTCTCTCTAGTTTTTCTAGTAACTCAAGGTGCTACATCTAGTGACCTTAACACTCAAGAAATTTTTAATTCCTTGGTAAAATCTCACTCACTACGAAGAACAGTTCGAGTCTTAGTTCGAAAAAATTTCTGGGGTGTTACAGTAAATGACCCAAAATGGCCAAAAAATCAAGAAGCACACATAAACAATACAAAAAACACCTCAAATTTTTTTGACTTGCACCAATGACCTTAGAATATCGTGACAAATAACAGAACAAAACTTTACTTCTTTTCGTAAAGCCCCAAAATGACCGAAATATCAAGAAACACACATAAACAATACAAAAAATGCCTCAAATTTTTTTAACTTGCACCAATGACCTTAGAATATCGTGACGAATAACAGAAAAAAACTTTACTTCTTTTCGTAACTGCCCAAAAATGGACGAATATTACGTAAATGCCCCAAAATAGCCAAAAAATCAAGAAACACACAAACAATATAAAAAACGCCTCAAAAATTTCCACTTGCACCAATGACCTTAGAATATCGTGACGAATAACAGAACAAAACTTTACTTCTTTTTATAACTTCCCGAAAATGGCCGAATATTACGTAAATGCCCCCAAATGGTGAAAAGATTCAAAAAAACGCACATAAACAATACAAAAAACGCCTCATTTTTTTTTATTTGCACCAATGACCTTAGAATATCATGACGAATAGCAGAACAAAACCTTACTTCTTTTTATAACTTCCCGAAAATGACCGAATATTATGTAAATGCCCCCAAATGGCGAAAAGATTCAAAAAAACGCACATAAACAATACAAAAAACGCCTCATTTTTTTTTTATTTGCACCAATGACCTTAGAATATCATGACGAATAGCAGAACAAAACTTTACTTCTTTTTATAACTGCCCAAAAATGGCCAAATATTACGTAAATTCCCCAAAATGGAAGAAAAATTAAGAAACACACATAAACAATACAAAAAACGCCTCAAATGTTTTTTTGATCTGCACCAATGACCATAGAATTTGGTGACGAATAGCAGAACAAAACTTAACTTCTTTTCGTAACTACCCGAAAATGGCCGAATATTATGTAAATGATCCAAAATGGCCGAAAAATCAAGAAACACACATAAACAATACAAAAATTGCTTCAAAAAAATTTCGACTTGCACCAATGACCTTAGAATATCGTGACGAATAATTGACCAAAACTTTACTTCTTTTCTTAACTGCACGAAAATGGCCGAATATTACGTAAATACCCCAAAATGGCCGAAAAATCAAGAAACACACATAAGCAATACAAAAAACGCCTCAAATTTTTTTCCGTCTTGCACTAATGACCTTAGAATATCGTGACGAATAACAGAACAAAACTTCACTTCTATTTGTAACTGGCCGAAAATACAACAAAAACACATAAACAATACAAAAAACGCCTCAAATATTTTTTGACTTGCACCAATGACCATAGAATATTGTGACAAATAACAGAACAAAACTTTACCACTTTCCATAACTTCCCGAAAATGGCCGAATATTAGGTCAATTCCCCAAAATTACCGAAAAATTATGAAACACATAAACAATACAAAAAACGCCTCCTTTTTTTTTTTTTTTGCACCAATGACCTTAGAATTTCGTGACGAATAAGGGAACAAACTTTAGTTTTTTTCATAACTACCCGAAAATGACCGAATATTATGTCAATGCTCCAAAATGGCCGAAAAATCAAGAAAAATACATAAACAATACAGAAAACGCCACAAAAAAATTTCGACTTGCACCAATGACCTTAGAATATCGTGATCAATAACAGAACAAAACTTTACTTCTTTTTGTAACTGCACGAAAATTGCCGAATATTACGTAAATTCCCCAAAATGACCGAAAAAATCAAGAAACACACATAAACAATACACAAAACGCCTCAAAAGTTCGACTAGTACCAATGACCTTAGAATATCGTGACGAATAACAGAAAAAAACTTTACTTCTTTTTGTAAGTGCCTAAAAATGGCTGAATATTACGTAAATGATCTCAAAATTACCGAAAAATCAAGAAACACACATAAACAATACAAAAAATGCCTCAAAAAAATTTCGACATGCACTAATGACCTTAGAATATCGTGACGAAAAATAGAACAAAACTTTACTTATTTTTGTCAATTCCCGAAAATGGAGTATTACGTAAATGCCCCAAATTGGCCGAAAATTCAAAAAACAGACATAAACAATACAAAAAACACCCCAAAAAACATTCGACTTGCACCAATGACCTTAAAATATCATGACGAATAAAAAAAAATCACTTCTTTTTGTAACTATCTGAAAATGGCTGAATATTACAAAAATTCCCCAAAATGGCCGAAAAATCAAGAAACAAACATAAACAATATAAAAAACGCCACAAAAATTTTTCGACTTGCACCAATCACCTTAGAATTTCGTGACGAATAAGGGAACAAACTTTAGTTTTTTTCATAACTACCCGAAAATGACCGAATATTATGTAAATGCTCCAAAATGGCCGAAAAATCAAGAAACACACATAAACAATACAAAAAAAATGCATCAAAAAAAATTCGACTTGCACCAATGACCTTAGAATATCGTGACGAATAACGGAACAAAACTTTATTTCTTTTCGTAACTACCCAAAAGTGGCTGAAAATTCAAGAAACCCACTTAAACAATACAAAAAACTCCTCAAACGTTTTTTGACTTGCACCAATGACCTTAGAATATCGTGACGAGTAACAGAACAAAAATTTACTTCTTTTTGTAATTTCCCAAAAATGACCGAATATTTCGTAAACTCCCCAAAATGACCGAAAAAAAGAAACACACAAACAATACAATAAAAGCCTCAATTTTTTGTTGACTTGCACCAATGACCTTAGAATATCATGACGAATAAAAGAACAAAACATCACTTATTTTTGTAACTGCCCGAAAATGGCCGAATATTACGTAAATGCCCCTAAATGACTGAAAAAACAAGAAACACACAAAACATTACAAAAAATGCCTCAATTATTTTTTGACATGCACCAATGACCTTAGAATATCGTGACGAATAACAGAACAAAACTTTATTTATTTTCGTAACAGCTCGAAAATAGCCGAATATTACATAAATGCCCTAAAATGGCCGAATAATCAAGAAACACACATAAACAATACAAAAAACTCCTAAAAAAAATTCAACTTGCACCAATGACCTTAGAATATCGTGACGAATAATAGAACAAAATTTTACTTCTTTTCATAAATGCACGAAAACGGTTGAATATTATGTAAAGTCCCAAAATGCCAGAAAAATCAAGAAACACATATAAAAAATTTAAAAAAATGCCACAAAAAAATTTCGACCTGCACCAATGACCTTAGAATATCGTGGCGAATAACGGACCAAAACTTTAATTCTTTTCGTAACTTCTCAAAAATGGCCAAATATTACGTAAATACTCCAAAATGGCCGCAAAAATCAAGAAACAGACATAAACGATACTAAAAATGCCTCAAATATTTTTTCACTTGCGCCAATGACCATAGAATATGGTGACGAATAATAGAACAAAACTTTACTTCTTTTCATTAATTTCCGAAAATGGCCAAATATTATGAAAATACCCAAAATGATCGAAAAATCAAGAAACACACATAAGCAATACAAAAAACGCATCAATTTTTTTTTAACTTACACCTATGACCTTAGAATATCGTGACGAATAACATAACAAAACTTTACTTCTTTTCGTAACTACCTGAAAGTGGCCGAATATTACATAAATTCCCCAAACTGGCCAAAAAATCAAGAAACACACATAAGCAATACAAAAAATGCCTCAATTTTTTAAACATGCACCAATGACCTTAGAATATCGTGACGAATAACAGAACAAAACTTTATTTATTTTCGTAACAGCTCGAAAATAGCCGAATATTACATAAATGCCCCAAAATGGCCGAATAATCAAGAAACACACATAAACAATACAAAAAACTCCTAAAAAAAATTCGACTTGCACCAATGACCTTAGAATATCGTGACGAATAATAGAACAAAATTTTACTTCTTTTCATAAATGCACGAAAACGGTTGAATATTATGTAAAGTCCCAAAATGGCAGAAAAATCAAGAAACACATATAAATAATTTTAAAAAATGCCACAAAAAAATTTCAACTTGCACCAATGACCATAGAATATCGTGACGAATAATAGAACAAAACTTTACTGCTTTTTGTAAATGCCCGAAAATGGCCAAATATTATGAAAATATCCAAAATGGTCAAAAAATCAAGACACAAACATAAGCAATTAAAAAAATGCCACAATTTTTTTTAACTTGCACCAATGACCTTAGAATATCGTGACGAATAACTTAACAAAACTTTACTTCTTTTCGTAACTGCCTGAAAATGGCCGAATACTACATAAATTCTCCAAAATGGCCAAAAAAATCAAGAAACGCATAAACAATATAAAAAACTCCTAATTTTTTTTTTGACTTGCACCAATGACCTTAGAATATCGTAACGAATAATAGAACAAAACTTTACTTCTTTTCGTAACTGCCAGAAAATGGCCGAATATTATGAAAATACCCAAAATAGCTGTAAAATCAAGAAAAACACATAAACAAAATAAAAAGAAGCCTCAAAAAAATTTCCACTCGCACCAATGACCTTAGAATATCGTGACGAATAACACAACAATACTTTACTTCTTTTCGTCACAGCCTGAAAATGGCCGAAATATCAAGAAACACTTAAACAATATAAAAAACCTCTCAAAAAAAGTTTCGACTTGCATCAATGACCTTAGAATATCGTGACGAATAATAGAACAAACTTTACTCCTTTTTGTAACTACCCAAAAATGGCCGAATATTATTTAAATGCCCCAAAATGGCAAAAAAATCAAGAAACACATAAACAAAATAAAAACGCCTCAAAAAAATTTCGACTTGCACCAATGACCTTAGAATATCGTGACGAATAACAGAACAAAACTTTACTTCTTTTCGTAATTGTCCGATAATGGCCGAACCCTACGTAAATGCCTCAAAATGGCTGGAAAAATCAAGAAACACACATAAACAAAACAAAAAATGCCTCAAAAAAATTCCGACTTGCACCAATGACCTTAAAATATCGTGACGA
>JAJOOO010016171.1:0-16097 GCA_029582685.1 Solanum piurae
TATTTTTAGACCTTTTCCTGTACTTTAGGGGTATTTTTGGCCCTTTTCCGTAGATTATATAATAAATGGAATAGACTTATAAAGTGGTTTCATATATGTCATATGTGTATGGAAAGCGTATAATGTCTGTGAAAATTAGTATGCAAATTAATGCTCACCAAATTTATTATTAGTTGTTTTAGTTTATAAATTTGATATACAAATTGATATCTATGGGTTGTGATATTTTAATTTAGGTGATATTACTTGTATACCTATTTCATACACTGTTTATTTGTTTGAATCAAGATTCTATATCATCTATCCACATGTTAATTCAAGATTGAACGACTCTATCATCTTTCGAAAAAAAAAAGGTCTGCTTTCAAAATCTATAAAAATATAAAAAAATTGAAAAAATGGATGAGCCAACGTAAGCCCAATTCATTGTTTCTTTGGGTGGGTTGCCACACTTCAGGTTCATTGTTTTACTGATTTTAATAAAGAAAAATTACCTAACTACACATTCTTTTTTACCCTATTTTCTGTTATTCTCTATCATTTTAAGAAATTACAAAATTCCTTTTTTTTTTCTCAAATTCTCTTCTTTCCGAATACATAACTTTGAATCTTCCAACTCCATGGTTTTCTCCCCTTTTTCATGCCTATAATCACTCCACTATATCACCAGTTACCTCCATACTCTTTTTTTTTGAATTTCAAATATTTTCTCTCTCCAGTTCTCTCCACTATATCACCAGCTCTTTCCAGTTCTTTTTTTTTTTGGATAGAAAACACAACAATAAACTCAATTTATTGGTCCTTTGTTTTTTTTTTCTTCTCTTTCATTTTCATGTCACAGACTTATATAGAGTATTCAGAAATTTCAAGTACTTACGGGCAACAAAATACAAGGTGACAAAGTTGTCCTACACAATTGAAGATAAGCTATATATGGATGATGTTCCATCTTTTAGTATTGGGTTTATCCAATTAGTTTCATCTAATCAAGAAAATGTACGCCGTATCTTTATTTTTGACGATCAAGATTTTATTGAAAATATATTTAAACAAAATGAAGATTCATTATTCATGAAGAATCTGGAGTTGGAGAAGTCAAAGTCGAAGAAGGATCTCGACTTCAGAGTTATGTATTTGACACATAACTATTACAAATTTCATTATCCTTTACTGACTATGTATCAAATGATTTTATGTATGTCAGTACTATTTTATAACTAAATCAGCGTTTATCATATTCATAATTTTTTTTGTATATGATACATAGCTACGTCAAATTATACGGGCATGATACATAAATACTCATATATAGTACATGTATCGATCTCAAACCAAACAACTTATGGACAACAATTACATGTTAACGTATCCCGTAACAATACAATACTTATCAATTTAAACGAGATACATAAATAGTAATGTATCATGCACTAATTTTTTAGATATGATACGTTAAATTCGAATTTATACTAAATGTATCAATTACATAGCAACTACCACACAATAATGTATCGATCTCAAATCTAACATCTTATGGACAACAATTACTTATTTAATGCATCTAGTATAAATACAATACTTGTCAATTTAAACAAGATACATAAATAGTAATGTATTGACAAATCTATCCATCTTGAAAACACAATTCAAAAAACGATTACATAACATTATAAAAGGTATGAATGATCTATCAAAGCTATGTATCTCTTCCGTCTTTTTGTATGTTGTATCAATACATAACAAATACACTGAAAATCTAGACTCGTATTTCTTCACCTCAATGATATATTTGATTTACAAATTTTTCATCAACTCATCGATCTCTAATTCAGCCGCAATGATTGATTTGAGATTCATAAAACCAATATTTTGACCAACAACAATTTCATCACTTTTGTATCGTTCCTACCTCACCTCACATTCTCAGATTCCGGAATGTCTTGACAAGATCAACAAGTTCATGTTGTATCAGTACAATTTTTCGACAAGTTTGATTCAAAAATTAAGAGTTCTTTGAAAGAATGGGAGAAGAATTTTGAATTTTGAATTGTGCTAGCATGTTACAATTTGTCAATTAATGTATCAATTTAAAACCAAACAGTAATGTATCGATGAAAACCAAACACCTTATGTGCAATCTTTACTACTTTAATGTATAATGTATGATTACACTACTTAGCATTTTACTAATTATTTTAGAAATAATAATGAATCATGAGTAATATATCCATCTCGAGATCACAAATTAAAAAAATCGACTACACAACACAATACATATAATTCCTTATCTTTCATTATCAGATCTCATTATCCTGAAGTTAAAGTTATAAATAGTATGTATCATGCACAATTTTATGGGCATGATACATAAATATAAAAGTTGATACATATAAATCCAACTAGTTGCTCTATCAATATTGTGTTCTTCTACTTTTTCGAATTTGGCATTTAGTATACAAGTATATAGACAATATCGATAGAAGAGGAAAGCGCCATAGAGGCGGTGGCGGCAACCGCGCGAAAAGAGAGGCTAAGAGCCCTCAAAGAAGCTCAAAAACTTCTTCAAACTCCTGACAATGATAGTAACAAGACTAGCGAAGATATTCATGATGTATCTTCTCAAAATTTTCGATAATTTTGAATCAAAATTGAAAGGATCTTTAATGAACCAGGAGAAGAATTTTGAATATCAAAATTTTCAACAATTTTGAATCAAAATTGAAAAGATTTTCGATGTACTGGGAGAAGAATCTTGAATCTCAAAATTTTCGACAATCTTGAATCAAAATTGAAAGGATCTTCGGTGAACTTGAAGATTCAAAAAGAAATTATTTGTCCAACAACAATTCCATCACTTTTGTGATCCTTCATAACTCACTTCGCTTAGCCAAAATTTCGACAAAAGTTTTTTAATCAAATTTGAAAGGTTTCTTCGATGAACAAGGAGGAGCAATTAGAAATTTTGAATTTCTTCGTTCTGTTAGGATTTGCCTCGGTATAATTGAGACTTGAGAGTAAGAAGAAGCGTAAGCGTAATTTATGAAATTTAATTAGATTTTCAAATTTTATTCCATTTTTAGCGCAACGGAAGAATTTTCTTGTATTAGAATTAATATATCCGGATGGTGACTTATGTATCGGGAAGGTATAAATTTTAAGGATTATTGCAATGAGAAAAAAAGTAGGGATAGCATGTAATTTACTCTTTACACTATGAGATTTATGTAAGTTATACTTTTAATAATTAACTTAATTAAAATATTTTAATTTTTTAAAGTTTCTAAAAACAATCCTTCTAAAATATTTTATAGAAATCAATAATCCAACTACACATCGGAAAAGGAATCCTAGTACCGCACACACTTTTCCTACTTTCAGCTCTATAAGAAAAAACATTTCTAAAAGTTTTCCTTTTTCGGTTTAGTATTTAAAAAAAATCCAAATCCCATTCAAAGTAGAAAAACTTAAAGAAACAGAAACTCAACTATAAATATAGATAAGTTAGACATAACTCAATTGCATTAGTTGCTTGCAGTAATTACTCCCTTCATTGTTGATCCCAATTAGCAAATTAAAATGGTGATTAGCCGTCATTCAAAAAAAATAACGAAGATCAGAGGAACAAGAAATAACAAACTCATCATGAAAGAGAATTTTTCTTCTTCCATTGAATCACTTCCTAATGAGTTACTTACTGAAATTGTTGCAAGGGTTGCTTCTACTTCTTTTAAGAATTATATCAATGCTAAGCTAAGGTATATATTTATTTATTTATGTATGTATCTCATAATTCTATAAATCCTTTTACGATGAGCAATTTTTATTGTTTATTCTAACCGATTGATATTTTAGTTGCAAGATTTTTCATGAAGTCGCAAATGAACGATACGTATATCAGAATGCAACGTTGACAGAGTTTTCGATAGAACCTTCGTGGGAGAAGGAAAAGCAAGAGAAGATAAACAAAGTCGCTTCATTCTTGGGGTTATGCAGAGAATGCGGGAATACAGAAGCTTTATATAGAAAGGGTGTGGTAAGAATTAATTTTATGTACACTTTACGTCCGACAAATATTTAAAGATAAATTTTCAATGATGATTTTTGAATTGAGATTGATACTAAAGTATTTGTAAATGTACTTACTATTTTCAGATGGATTTCTTTAGAGATGATATGCCAGAACTTGCGAGTGAATTTCTGAAGAGGGCAGCAAAAGGAGGTCACATTGGAGCATTCTATGTGATTGGCATAATTATGGTCTTTATGGGGGGTGAGTTTAAGCAAAAAGGAGTAAAGTTGATTGGCAATATGAAAAAAACAAAGCAACTAAGGAAGATAACAAGGGAGTGTCGAAAGAAGTTAGTCGAAATCTTGACACATATTTGGGTGAAAAATTCTTTAGTGTTGGGACAAAGACCCAATCGTTGCAGAATTCAGCATCAACGCATTCGCAG
Organism: Solanum piurae; assembly: GCA_029582685.1. Lineage (NCBI taxonomy): Eukaryota > Viridiplantae > Streptophyta > Magnoliopsida > Solanales > Solanaceae > Solanum > Solanum piurae. Next base: position 4,455 of record JAJOOO010016171.1, read on the forward strand.
GAATGGTTGGCCTCATGACAGTGAAGATGAAGACGAAGATGTGGATGTTCATTGTGATGCTTGTAGCTGTGATGTAGAAATTGATCATATCATCAGTGTTTTACCTAAAGTTGACATGTATTAGCTACATGACTTTATCCCCTTTTCCCCCTTTCCTTACTTTTCTACTATTGTAATATTGCGACTCTAAACTTTGTGCATAATTTTGTCTTAGTAATGAAATAAACCATCTCTGGGAAACAAAACTTTGGATCAACCTCACAATTACTCAATCAATAACTATATCTTTTGGATTCAGCTTTCTACGTCAATACAAATGTTTTCTAGAAATACTAACAGTAACCATTCTGATAGAGTATTATGCTCTTTGGATCCACATAAACAGATACAATTCTATCCCTATTAGCATTACCTGTCTTTAGCAGGCTGAACTTTTTTTCAGTCAAAACTCGTTTGGTAGTCATGCTTCGAAACAAAAAAACACCTACATGATAGTTCAATACAGGCTACAGCTCAATGTGGTATTCTTTTTTTTATTTTTTATTTTATTTATAAAGGTAACATTTGCATATCAATCATCGGCTCAAAACTGGTATCCAAAAATTTACATCATATCCTCCCTCCACACTTGTGTGTCTGGCATAAACAAAAGATAAAGAAAAGAAAAGAAGAAAAAAGAAAACTATCCCTAGATCCTCCTTCATCTTTATAAGCACTCTAGAATGTCTACAATAGCCACAAGGTCATCTATATACTCTGAACTACACCAATAGCAAAAAGTGATAATGCGGTTCATTTTAATCTTGTGCAGAGGGCTGCTCTTGTTATCAAAACTCCTAGAATTACTTTCTTTCCATATGGTCCACCAAATAACTGCTGGGACAATTTTCCATCTACTCTTGTATGTGCTGCCACTGCCCTCCATATTCCTGCTTTCTAGAGCATGTTCTCTCTGGAACAGTCCAACTTATACCTCTGAAGCTAGTAACAAATTCCACAGCTGGCCAACCACTTTACAATGTAAGAACAGATGGTTAATTGTCTCTGCAACCTGCTCACAAAAACAACATCTTGGGCACATCTATATTCCCCTCTTCATAAGATTCTCTTGTGTAAGTACAACCTCTTTCACCACCAACCAAGTAAAAACTACCACTTTATATGGTATTTTAACCTTCCATATAAGCTTCCAAGGCAGAAAGTTAACTTGGGATCCCATCTGATTCATATTTCTATATGCAGAACCAATAGTGAATAACCCTTTGTTATGACATTTCCATTTAAGAGTGTCTTCTCCTTCCTTGAATCCGAAGAACTGATCAAGTGTTCCATAAAATGCAGCCAATCTCTCCATCTCCCAGTCTTGCATAGGTAAGATTCCATCCATGTTAAGACCAAACTTCATAAAGAGTTGACTCTTGTTGTTGGTTCAGGTGATGAATATCTGGGAACAAGCGTTTGAGACTTCCACTCCCTAACCAGTTATCTTCCCAAAACCCGATCTTCCTCCCATTGTTCACATTACATTCTGTCTTAGCATAGAAGCCATGCCATAAGTCTCTAATTGATCTCCACAAACTGGTTCCAATGTGGATGTCATTTCCTCAGGCTTCCAGGGTCCTTCCTTCCCATAGTTGACCTGGATTACCCTACCCCACAAAGATTGTTCTTCTAAAGGAAATCTCCATAACCACTTCATGAGAAGACTTTTGTTCTGCTTCCACAAATTTTTGATAGCCAGTCCTCCCTGCTTCTTGGAAAGTAGTAGCATCTTCCATTTGACTAGGTGAAAACTTTTATATTCCTTCTCGCCGTGCCACAAAAAAATCCTTCTTAAGGCATCAATTCTTTCTTCCACCTTTGCAGGAACAGGAAAAACTGACATCAGGTAAGTTGGTAATGCATCCAAAACTGAGTTGATCAGCACTAATCTACCACCTTTTGATAAATATTGAGACTTCCACCTAGACAATCTTTTCTCACATCTTTCCACTACTCCATTCCATATCTCTGGATTTGATTTTGGCACCCAAAGGCATACCCAAGTATGTTGCTGGTAACTGTCCTATTTCTCCACCCAAAATATCCACCAGATTTTGTATCCTGGGGACATCATTGATTGGATAGATGTGACTCTTTCTCCAATTAATGTGCAACCCTGATACTGACTCAAATAGTATGAGAACTATCCTCAAATTTTTTAGTTGTCTGTCTTCTGCATCACAAAAACTCAAAGTGTCATCTGCATATTGCAGATGGGTGATTTCCAATCTAGTATTCACCTCTTTGATCACATTAAAACCCCTTATCCAATCATTTCTATGCGCTGTTTTAATCATATTGTTCAGGCCTTCCATGACTAGCAAAAATAAGAAAGGTGAGAGTGGATCACCTTGTCTCAAGCCTCTGCTTGCCGGAAAGAAACCTTCAAGAGAACCATTTATCAGTATTGAGAACTTGACAGTGCTAATGCAAAACCTTATCCATCTATCCACTTCCTCCCGAAACCCATACTATGTAGAATTCCAAGCAAATACTCCCAGTTAACATGGTCATATGCCTTCACTCTTGAGTCAAGACATTCATTTGCAATGAGAACATCATCAGTGATCTGTCTTCCTTTCAGAAAGGCCATTTGTTGAGTGTCGACCAGCTTTGGCATCACCTTCTTTAGCCTTCCTGTAAGAATTTTGGAAATTAGCTTGTAGACACTTCCAATCAGGCTGATTGGTCTAAAATCTCTCAATTCTTTGGCTCCATTCTTCTTTGGAATGAGTGCAATGTAAGTTGCATTAATGCTCTTTTCAAAATCTTCCTGAGAATGAAATTCCAGTTAGTAGCCATCACATCCCCCTTTAGAATCTCCCAACACTTCATGAAGAAACCCATAGTATACCCATCCGGACCTGGTGCCTTGTCTATAGCACATGCCTTGAGCCCTTTCAGGACCTCATCTTCTTCAAAAGGTTTCTGTAAATCTTGTTGCTCCTCCCTGCTGATCACTGGACAGGGGTTCATGTTGTAAGCAGGTCTCCATTTTTCAGTCTCACAGTACAACTTCTTATAAAATAAAATTTACCTCGTAAAAGCAAAGCTAGGACCACAACTATAGTTCTATCATCCCAAGACACTGAAAATATTCAACTAATATACTTTAGAATTAGCAAGCAATTCAGACTCAAAAAGATGTACAAAAGTTCTCTTAGAAAGTATTCAAATCACCCCTCACACCTGCCCACAGCAACCAGAAAGAGCGTATAATCTCAGAGCTGTGAGGTCATCAAATGTTTCTGACAATGAACCCCAAAAGAATACCAGCCAAGCTAACTAGCAAGATGTACAAAAGTCGAACTCCAGTACGACGTTCGTGACGTCCATGCCTAAGAAGCTCCTGGACAATGGTTTCAAACAGAACCAAATGATAAAATCATCTTAGCCAAAATGTCAAAACAACAGATGGAAAATTTTCTTTGTGCACACCTACTAAATTCAAACTGTTGTTACAAGAAAATCCAGATACAGGCCCAAGTTTGCTATGAAGTTCCCAGCTTAGGCAAAATCCCCAGCCTATGGTTATCACACTAAAACTAAGTAGTCTATGAACTATTTTCTGCTGATTGCACAATAAAGTTTCTTAAAATCAACTTACATTCTGAAAACAAGTTCTAGTCTTTAACAGTTACCACCTTCTAACGGACCTGTTTCTGCTATAACTGGGGATTAATGACCTTCAAGCTGCCATGCACATCAAATTATCTGGAACTTGTAAACTAGTAGACAGAAAAAGGAAACATCAATTTACTTAAAAACCATTGACCAGTAATGCAGAAACACAGGGAAGACGCATTTTCTTTGACTGCCGCACTAACGCAGTCTCCTTCTGGAATAATACGAATGCTAGTAGCATTAACATAAATTCCTCCCAGTATCATTGCTTCAAAGACCAGGCCTCTCGGCTTCACTTGGAATATCATTAATAGCAGCAGGACTGTTAATGGGTTTATAACCTGGAAAGACCTGTTACCTTTTTGTCTTTGGAACATTTGGCTCACTGGAAATGACAATACCACAACAACAACATACCAATGTAGTCCCACAATAGTTTTCATAAATAATAAAAATCATTCCCTTGTGAAAATGTCAGCCCAAGGGCTATGGAATTCCATTTGTGAACAAATAGCCAGACTAGTGATATGCCCATTGCGGTTAGTTGGGAAAAACCTAGAAGGTACCACTATAAGCTTAACATGGACGGTTCTTCATTAGGTAATCTAGAAGTTGGAGGTACAGGAGGGTTTTTTAGCGATAGCAGCGAAAATTGGGTTCTTGGATTCATGAAAGGTGTTCCAAAAGCTACTAACAACATGACTGAACTTTGTGCCTTGCTCTACAGATTGAGGATCACTGTGCAAAATAACTACATGCCGCGAAAGATCAACATTGACTCCTTAGAGGTAATTAATCTACTCCTTAAAAACAAAGACCTTACTCTACAATTATGGATGAATGCAGGTTATTCACGGTGATGCTACAAGCACCTCAGCTGACTCACTGCTACAAAGAAAAGAACCACGTCACGGACTTACTAGCTAAGGAAGGAGCAAAGAAGAAACTTTTTGGTAACATATTTTTGTTGATAGTTCCTCCTTGTTCGCCTACGATGCTTTTCAGTTACACATATTAGGAACTCCTTTTAAAAGATCCATCCCAGTTATCTATACCAATCCCGGCTTTCATATATATATATAGTAGAAGACTCCAGAGTTTGTCTGAACCCTGTATTTTGTAATGATACCTAACTATGTTTAATATATATAGAGAACCGTCTATTAATCCAAAGAAAAAGAAAGAAACATCAGATACCAGGTCTCGGTTGAGCTTGGCATTTTGTCGAAGAATGGAATCTCTCTCTTCCATCAACCTCAAAATGAGATCTCTGGCCTGCAGTACAACCAAGAAATAAATTTTGTATCAAAAAGAGATTATCACACATCTATCTGGTATCAAGGTCGGAAATGTGAGAGAACATTAAGTTTGACACTAGCATGCTGAAAGAACGAAACCCGTTGCCTATCACTTCCCAAATCCAAAGATATATTTTATTTTATTTTGAACTTGGTAACTTTGTATTATATCACAAAACAATACATGGGTCGTACTGTAACCTTATATTGAGGCATAATGTGTTTCTGGTAGAAGAATCAAGCAGACAGTTCTTATTCAACAATTAGCTAATGTAGCTATGATTTTAAAATGTCAATTAATGACCAGTTCTTCTTTTCTGATCATAAATGGCAATGGAAAGTAAAAATCAGGAAGCACCTTCAGGATTTCGTACTTCAGTCAACAGTGGAACTAGTGACAAACATGACGAATTCTTGAAATATAACTCACTTAAGGATTCATCTGTGTCTCTTTCACAATACCCGCAACTCAGTGGAGTTCCTCAAACATTCTGTCTCTAGGGCATGGATTTTTGATATAAGAATCTCAGCACATGGCAAGTAATAGATATTTATTCTCTTATATTCGATATTTCTCTCACCCATAATTATCCTACTTTTGGCACCAAAACCATGGTTAAGTTCTCAGTACTCCATCTCTGACTCTTAACTACGTCCTACAAGTTTCTGAATGCCCATTTAGCTTTATTATTATCAGCGGACTTACTCAATTCCTTGTAGGATCATGTTACAGGACAAACAATTGCATGGGGAATGCAAGTCAAGAGATATTTACTATCTGCCAGATGGCTCATTTCACTGCATTACTACTGGTCATCCTCATTCTCTTAACTTCGACATATAATTCCTGATTTTCCTCCATAACAACACTAGTTTACGATTCGTATCAATTTGGAAAACAAAAATGTGCTTCTTCCCAAAACAAGACAGTAGTAAATTCCCATCCCTTTTAGAACTTGTCCACCATGATTACATTGGACCAAGCCTGTAAGTTCTAGTCTAAGCTCATTACTGTGTTACAATGATTGACGATTACTCCAACTGCACTGGAATATTCCCAATGAAAATATCTTCCAAGCTGTTATACGTACTAACAAAATTTTGAAAATACAATCCGTTAGGAGTCCCCATTTGTATCGTAAAAAGTGACCATACCAAAGAGTATCTTTACGAGTCGGTTCAAAGATTCATATCTTCCCAAGAGTACTCCATCACTCATCTTCTCCTAATACTCTACAACAAAAGTGGATAGTTAAGTCCAAGAACGATCACCTAGTTGGACCACCCATATATTACTCCATCACCATCTTCTCCACAACAAAAGTAGATAGTTAAGTCCAAGAACGATCACCTAGTTGGACCACCCATACATTACTCCATCACCATAGTGTTCCTCTTCAGTTTTAAATAAAACTAGCTCTTGTTGTCAGCTAATCAGCTATATGCCTTCATCAGCTCCACAAACCAAATACTTTGTTCTGTTATTATCCTAAAAATCTTTTGTATAAACTTCCACAGAGGTTTTAGGAGTACATACTTCGAAGAAAACTTCAGGAACTGTTGCAGGTTTGATTCTCAACTCTCCCATTTGCGAATACTGTTTTCCATGGCTATTATAAGCCATTTAATTTATTTTAAAAAAAAACAATTAAAAGTGAGAGTTGAGATTCAATCCAGGGTCACAGGTAAGGGAAGTAGGATGCAACCAACATGCCATGAGCCTTCTTTTGCATGTTAGTATGCAAATAAAATATATATACTATTTCGCTAGGTATATATACATATATATACATAATTTTTTCGAAGCTAACAGGTGCACGAGCACCCCCACCCTTCCACATGGGTCCGCCTCTGATCATCAAAGGAATCAAAATGAGGCTCGAGCAAGTGAAATAAGTGCATTTTTACATGGTCCCAAAGTATTACAACAGAATAAAGATGAAAAAGCAACTAGGTAACAAACTGAAGGAGTTTGAGTAAAGTTAAGAGGCAATTTTAAAATGGATCACTAATAAAAAGGCTCAATTGCACATTAGTATGTCAGCAAATATTAGAGCTTAGCAGAAATCTATTTCAGCCTCAAGCAAAGGTTTGAAATTCACAAATTCAATAGCGAATTGATGAGTTCCACATATTTCGGGGGAGTCTTTGAAGTACAATTTAGAGCATATAATTTGGGATCAAAGATGATGATTAAATGAGAGCACACAAACATAAAGGATGAGGATAGTTGATATGATCACCAAAAAGGTGTTTTAGCATACTGGAGAAAGAAAAGAAATTTCGTCCCATAATCCACAACATCACGCTACTAATAGAGACCAAAAGTGGGTTAGATGGAAGTAAGGGAAAAATACTTGGAGCAAGACTACTGAAGATAATAGTTGATTTTTTGAAAACAAGCATGAGATGCTTACAAGTGTATCAATCTGAGCGATGATATTCGCATAATGCAATGCAAGACCAGCAGATCCCAACCTCTGGTTGTTGTTTTTCATCGATCTCTCTCCATCTGCAAGGATCAGCAACACTATGGAAATCATGATACCACAAACTTTCCAGTCTAGTCACTAAACCATGTGCAGTCTAGTCAAGATTACAACTAACTTGATACATTGTGCAAAATCAAAACAGAAATTTAAGATGATTATGATTCAACAAAAGAAGTTCGCAAGTGTCTCTCATGAGTTTCTGTCCCCCAAAATGATTCCAAACATACCATTTCAAATGGGACCAATGAAACAGCTCATGAGTTGTACAATCAGAATAACTGTAACATCATAGACAAGTATTGAGCAATAAGCATAATCTACGAACTCTAGTTCTGTTGTTTGAATAACTAGTAGCAGATTACTCAAAAATTCATCCAAGATCAAGGAATCTCCCCTGACCACTAGACATGCTTCAACAACAGGAAACCATTTGTTTTCAACAGACAGCTTGATAGGATGTTACATCAAAGTCAAGATTAGACAAATATTTGGTAAGTTTACAGTCACTCTACGATCTGACAGAGTTTCCTCGAGCCTGGCATAGTAAGTTTTGCATAGTGATTCAGGGGTTTGGCATAACTTACAATGAAACTGAATTCACAAGAATAAGTTAAGAGGATGTTACATCAAAGTCGAGATTAGACAAATATTTATGAAGTTTGCGGTGACTCTATGGTCTGAAACAGTTTCCTCGAGCCTGGCAGTAAGTTTTGCATAGTTATTCAGGAGTTTGGCATAACTTACAATAAAGCTGACCATTTTGTCTTATACCAGCATTCTGACCCGAATTTTTGCATTTACTTGGTGGTTTATGTTGACAATATAGTCATCACATGCAATGAACAAGATTGTATCACCAAATTGAAGCAGAATCTCTATTAGCACTTTCAGATTAATGATCTAGGGAATTACAATATTTTCTTGGTATTGAGGTCGCTTATTCTATATCAGGTATTACCATTTCACAACGGAAGTATGCTCTAGAGATACTTGAGGAGACAGGAATGACATGTTCTAGATATACTTAGGAGACAGGAATGACAGGTTATAGACCTATCGACACTCCTATGGATCCAAATGTTAACCTTCTACGAAGATAGGGGTAGCTCCTTAGTGATCCTGCAGGATATAGGTGGTGGGTGGTTGGTAAGTTAAACTACCTCACTGTGACTCGACTTGACGTTGTCTTTCCTGTGAGTGTTGCAAGTCAGAGTATGGACTCTCCATGCAATAGACATGGAAAATTGAATGGTTGGTGGGCTAGTTTTTTCATGTTTTTTAACAATTCAACATAAAAGTTTAATAAAAAAAAAGAAGGATCTCTGAAGATACAGAACAAAAACTTGAATGCAAGCATTAGTTAAGAAAGTAACAGAAACATCAAATTAAGAACAATCACTCCTCCAACCAGCCCCTACATGACAGTAAAAAATCACCATAAGAGAAGTTAAATTGAAGGTTCATATGCATACCAGCACAGCCAAATGCAGCATGGATTTCCAAATGAAGGAAATGCACAATGTCCACAAGCTTCTCTGTTACCTTCAGTAACGAGTAAATCAGTTGGTATAATATTCAAAGAAATTTGATTAATAAATCTGGAACAGTCTAACCATATCAATGCTAAGAATATGTATCATTAACGGGTCCACTAAGAAATCGTAATCAAATTACGATTATTTAAATTTAAGAATTAAAGAGATATATAAAGCAGCACTGACTTGCTACCTCTTCTAATATCTTGGACCAGAGGGATTTCTTTTTCAAATTTTTGACATGTTTCCTTGACTTTTCAACTCTGCCCTTAAAATTGCAATGGTATCTCCTACAAAAACGAAAAGAAAAAGAAAAAGATCAAAAAACATACAAGAACAGCAGAGAAAAAACTCAGAGATGCTAGTCTCTATAAAACCTAACATCATCCTTGCTCTGTCACTTAAATTAACCTTCCATAATCAACATGTGTTAAATCATTTTCTTAGGTAGTTGCATGAAAAAAATATATTTTGTGCAGCACAAAGTAAACACTGATTAAGGAGTATCATTAAAGCAATCAAGTAATGAGCTCTCATCCTCATAACCAGATTTATATCACCCAGACAAAATAGTTTCTAATATTAAATGGGTGGTCAGAAAAGGAAAAGATTCTGAAAGGGGGTGAGCTTTAAAACTACTCATTACTCATGAAGTCTACGTCTAAAACCATGTCAGTTTATTCATTATTGTAAAAAGAACTAAAAACAGAAGGATCGAAAACTATGGTTCACTAAACCTGAAAGTATACAGAATAAGGAGTATGTAAGCATCTACAGCCAAATACATGAAAAAGAATGAATTGATTATCTATGTTTCTCGGACTTTTCAAAAATGCTGCCGGATGCATGTTGAATCCGCCAAAAGTACTGCACTTTTGGAACTTCGGAAACGGGTGCAACACCATTTATGGAGAGTCCAAGCAACATAGCGGATCAGTACAAACTCCCTACACCTGGTTGAGATTTCCCTGGTTGTCACCACCAAGTCTTCTGCGCTATGATTGAACAGAAAACAGCAAATTAAACCAGTTAACACAACTACTCCGAGCTGACTGCTTTACTATCACCTATAGTCCATTCTACACCTTTCCCTCATTGCCAAGGGAAAAATACGGAAAAAGTTCTATAAAGCCTTCTTTTGGGTAGCATCCTGAACAGTTTTGTCAAAGGCGCGCTTAAGCCCGGAAGAGAGGCTCAAAATATGTTGAGCGCTTCGCCATGCTTTATGTGACATACTTTTCCTTGCCAACAAGCCCCTTTTGAAGAGGTGACACTAAACAATTGAAATTTCACTTTATCAAAAAAAAAAAACAATTTCTTGTCATTCATGTTTATAATTATTAGGCTTAGACTAAACATATATATTTGTATTTTTTTCTCTTTCTGCCTTTTTGTTAAATCCCACGCTTTATTTGCGCTTACAGCCCCAACAGACCTTAGAGCTTTTTGGCGCTTTTCACCTTTGATAATGTTGATGCCTGATCCTGAATAATTTCATAATACTTTTAAGTCTGTTTGGAGGTCTCTAACTAGACCCATGAATGAGAATAATACTGTGGAAAGGTATGCAAATATTTACACGTGTTTGGAAAGTGTATGAACATAGCTTAAATGGCTAAAAGTGTCGAAGGTGGAAAATGGAACAAGGTTCCACTTCCAGGTAGGTTCATGCCCAAAGAGCCATGGCAAGGCTTGGGAGGGAGATTGAGGCAAGCTATAGTGATTTTACGCTCCAAGACACGTTAGTTGCAAGAGAAGCTAAGCCAGGACAAGCTTCACCCGATAAGTTTGCACCGGAAAAAAGCCTGATAGCCAAAGGAAAAGACTCGGCGATGGGCTCACATCCGAGTCCCACTGCGAGAGGTTCGGTCTCTATATATACCCTAGATCATGATTTTTTTGCCATTTTCAAATTTCAATATTTGGCTATGTGTTAGGAGAACTAGAGAAAGGGGGGGGGGGGTCGGCCAAGGTTTCACTTAGGATATCCAAGGTGAGATTGTTACCATATTTTGTGTTAAATAAAGTAGATTAACGCTAATACCATTCAATCATTCAAGAACTCAAAAAGGAAATTGAGTAGGTTTTGCAACCAAAGGTAATTTCTACCACTTGAAACTTATTTAATGAATACAAAGTAAGTGTTTAAATGCTATTTATACGTGTAGAAAGTGGTAGGATAAAGGTATTAAATGAAACCCTAGGTTGCCATTAATGTTGGTTATTGGGGAAGACACTAAGTAGTGACCTTGTCTATTTTTTTTTAGAATGGCAACAATTAATCTATATATCCATAGGTATACTACATCAAAATATGTAGTCCCCCTTCAAAAGTATTACAACTTACAACTTGAGCATCTATCTGTTGTTCCTTGAATAGTCTAAAATGTCAAAAATATCTTCTCTTTGAGCTATTAATTTCTGTTTACACCAAAAATAAAACAAAGCTAAACAATTCATTTTAAACTCCTGCAAGTTGCTCTGCTTGTCTTCAAAACATCTCTTATTCCTTTCTTTCGACAGTGTTCACAAAGTGCATGCAGGGACAATCTTCCATCTTCCTTCCTTTTTGGTTGAATTGTCATCCTTATTTCAGCAGTTTAGCAATCCTTTTATGTTCCCTGGCCTCACCCACTTAGTCCTCCACAAATA
>JAJOOO010016172.1:0-12988 GCA_029582685.1 Solanum piurae
CTGTATTGAGCAGTCTTTTTCTTCAAAAATCCTATGATTCCTTTCCTTCCAAATATTCCACCAGATACAAGCAAGTATCATCCTCCACCACTTCTTTTCACTTTATAATCAATTTATTTGTCCATATATTGATTATTCATGCTTATAATTATTAGTTTTGGACTAAAAATATATATTTGTATTTTTTTCTCCATTTGCGCCTTTTTGCATTAAAGCCCACGCTTTAATCTTCTGTATTGAGCAGTCTTTTTCTTCAAAAATCCTATGATTCCTTTCCTTCCAAATATTCCACCAGATACAAGCAAGTATCATCCTCCACCACTTCTTTTCACTTTATAATCAATTTATTTGTCCATATATTGATTATTCATGCTTATAATTATTAGTTTTGGACTAAAAATATATATTTGTATTTTTTTCTCCATTTGCGCCTTTTTGCATTAAAGCCCACGCTTTAATCTTCTGTATTGAGCAGTCTTTTTCTTCAAAAATCCTATGATTCCTTTCCTTCCAAATATTCCACCAGATACAAGCAAGTATCATCCTCCACCACTTCTTTTCACTTTATAATCAATTTATTTGTCCATATATTGATTATTCATGCTTATAATTATTAGTTTTGGACTAAAAATATATATTTGTATTTTTTTCTCCATTTGCGCCTTTTTGCATTAAAGCCCACGCTTTATTTGAGCTTAAAGCTTCAATGGACCTTAAGAGTTTTTTTTTCCTCTTTTCTCTTTTGATAACACTGCTAAGCGTTTCAATCTACAAAATCTGAAAATGGATCGAATTCTAGAATGTTGAAATGATAGTCACAAATATCTTTTAAAATAGAGGAAGTAAAATCCAGATTAATTCCTCAAATGAATTTCTTTTTATACCCGAGAAATCTCTAATATCCAGTGGCGCATGGTTCGAAACTCGATTGGATAATGGGCACACCCTCTACCCTTAATTATCCACTTAAATATCATGTCTTTGGCTACAACAAGGTCTGAAACAGCAACATGCACCTAACCCAAAAAATACACATTACGCTCTTACCACTAGAGCGAAGCCTTGGGCCTTCTCAAATGAAAATTTTGTGGAATGGAACAGCTGATGATTGCATGAGCCCTTTTTCAAGTTGTGCCTAAAGGTGGGATTACATGAAGACAGGATAGACAGTATTGGATAGCTTTTCTTACCTGACCACCACACAACAAGACCAATTTAAATGGACTTTAAAGCCATACTTTTTAATGACAACTAGCAGCCATATTTTAATATCCCAACTTCTCAAATGAGACAATTTTATTATGACCCATCATCATAAGTAAAGTTCCTTGCACAACGTCAAGCGTGATGTGATAATTGATTCTAACAAAAAGAAAATACATTTAAAATGTCTTCTTCTTTTTTTTCGAAACTGGTAACTTGTATTCCACAGCATTAAGGGTTATACTGGCCACCTCCAAAAAGTAGTTACTTTTCCATTTAATCTTCTGTATTGAGCAGTCTTTTTCTTCAAAAATCCTATGATTCCTTTCCTTCCAAATATTCCACCAGATACAAGCAAGTATCATCCTCCACCACTTCTTTTGACTCTTGCTGCCCCCCCCCCCCCTTCTGATCCAACAACTCAATAATCCTGATGTGTGTTCTGGCTACACTTGTTTAGGCTAACTAAATTTAAGAATAAAACACATACTTGTGTTGTTACTTTGCAATGCAAAAATAGTGTTTGTTGGTTTCCAGTGCCTCTTTGCATAGTAAGCATCTAGAGGCTATGTTGATGCCCCTTTTCTATAATGCTTCATGAGTTAAACAGGCTCTCCTAGCTACCAACCAGACAAAACACTTCACTTTAGAGGGAGCCACACTCTTCCAAACAACACTCCATGGCGTGTTACCCTTCCTCCAGTTACCAATAGACCCCACTTATACAATCTGTTGACAGAGAATCTTCCACCTGGATGTTTTCTCCATAATAGACTTTTTGTTTCCAAATTAGTGCATGGAAAGAGTTCAATTACCTCTTCAATCTCCTAGTCATTTAACAACCTTCTAAATACCAAACTCCATCCTTGTTGAGACCACAACTCACTATTTTTGCTATCCGGATGCACACTGATAGAATAAAGTCCAGGAAACAAACTTTGAAGAGATCCTTGACTAGTCCAGTCTTCTTTCCAGAATAAAACCTTATCCCCCCTCCCAACTTTAACTTTTATATTAACTTCTAGAGTTGGCCAAAAGCTTCTGATAGTCCTCCAAACTCCAACTCCATAAGTGGTTGTTACTTCACTTGAACACCATTCCCCTTCTTGGCCAAATTTGTGTTGTATCACCTCTTTCCATAATGCATGCTCCTCTTGGTTGTACCTCCATAGCCACTTGCTTAGTAGACTTTTGTATTGTAACTAGAGCTTTCTAACTCCCAAACCCCCATAATTCCTCCCTTATTGAACTTCAGCCCATTTTACTAAATTGAAACTGCTCTCAATTTTATTTCCTTGCTAGAGGAAATTCCTTCAGAAAGCATCTAGAATTTTGATCACCTTACCATGTATAGGGAAAAGGGACATCACATAAGTTGGTAAGGAATTGTTGGTAAGGAATCTAGCACAGAGTTTATTAAAGTGACTCTACTTCCCAATGAAAGGTATTGAGACTTCAAAGTGCAAACTTCCGCTCAGTTTTCTCAATAATTCCATCCCAAATAGTAATTGCTTTATGGTATGCCTAGATAGACTATTGGTAGCTTCTCTACCTTGCACCTCAAGATGTTTGCTAGTGTTTGTATCTGATGAACTTCTTTTACAGGAAATATACTGCCCTTTCTCCAATTAACCTTGAGTCCAGAACAAGCCTAAAAAACTACCAGAATCACCCTTAAATAGCATAATTATTCAGGGTCTGCTTCACAGAACACTATTGTATCATCGGCATACAGTATATGCGTCGACTCCATATTCTCATTTGCCATGTTTCTTAATTTGAAACCTCTAATCCAATTATTTTGCGACGTTTTCCACATTAAACAGTCCAATCCCTCCAATCCCTCTATCTAAGTCCTCTGCTGGAAAAAAAACAAAAGGTTCTCCATTAACAAGGATGGAGAACCTGGTGGTTTTAATACAAAAGTCTATCCAGCCGAGCCATCAAATTCCAAACCCCATCTATCTAAGAGTGTTGACGAGGAACTTCCAATTTCAATGGCCATACGTTTTCTCAAAATCCAACTTGCACATGAACCCCGTAACATCTCCTCTAATTCTAGTGTCAATACACTCGCTAGCAATTAAAGCAGCATCCATTATCTATCTACCTTTAATGAAGGCCATCTGATGTTTGTTCACAAACTTGCTTATCACCCTCTTCAATCTCTCTGCTACAACCTTGGCTATAATTTTGTACACCCTTGTGATCAAACTGATTGGTCTAAAATCTCTCAAATAATTTGTCCCCACCTTCTTTGGAATCAAAACTACAAATGTAGCATTAAAACTTTTATCAATTTTTTTATGAGTGTGGAAGTTGTGGAAGGTCAACATTAAGTCCTCCTTTACCGTTTTGTTGAAAGTTTTAAAAAAAACATTGTGTAACCATCCGGGCCAGCCGGCCAGGTGCCTTGTCTACTGCACACATTTTGATCCCTTCTAACACCTCTTTCTCTCCAAACCTTCTTGTAAGCCATTGTTGCTCCTCCATAGTAATAGTTTGAACATAAAAAATATTCAAATCTGATCGCCAACTTTTAGATTGTTTGTAAAGATTTTTTATAGAAATTCACAGTAGACCTCTTAATTTCCATAGAATCAGAGGACATAACCCCATTGATCATCAAAGAATCTATAGTGGAGATTCTCTTATGTGCAGTGGCCATTCTTTGTGTTCTTGTCACCCCCTTTGATCCACTGAATTCTGGATCTCTGTCTCCAATGGATTTCTTCATTTCTAGCCACATTTTCATACTCCATGACCCATTGTGCTTTCAGCAGTAACTCATCATCGGTAAGAGGTCTGGCCACTTGTATGAATTCCAAACTTCCAATTTTCTCCGGAAGTTGATCCTTTCTAGCCCTCCACTTAACATTATTCTCCTTTCTCTTTTCTTTGAGTTTTACTTTCAAAAGACTCAGTTTTGTTGCTAACTTAAAGATTGCTCTTCCTGTCACATTAAAAGAATTCCACCACTCTTGTACTTTGGATTTAATCCCCTCCACATTAAGCCACCATTTTTCAAACTTGAACTATGATCTCTTGAAGACCTCATCCCTACTGCTTCTTCATGCATTTAGGAATAACACATTGACTTCTTCTGTGCATCCTTCAAAAGCAACTCCAAATTCTTGACTGAGCTTGAAAATATTATGTACCCAGTGATTTGCCCTCTTCTACTTCTTTACAACAACCAGAAGCATCGCAATTAATAGGAGTTGGCTCCCCCAATTGAACAATTTGCTGCATATTCCCTTGTTCTTCACTATCACTAATTTTATAATCTCTTCCCCCATTGTTGTTATCTAACAGTTCTACGTGCTTTAGTTCTTCTTCTCTTGATTTTTTCCCCTCAAGATCCTCTTGCTTCACTCTCTACCATCGCACTTTCTTCTCTGATAGCTTCTAGGTTGTTTCCTCCATATATTTGTTAAAGATCAATTGTCCTGCACTATCTGGGCTTATACTTCTTTTTTGGGGCTAAGTACTCTTGGGTCTGGACAAGATACCCAAATCTGATTTCAAATTTTAATGAGTCATGTGCAAGTCACAAGTCTCATTAAACCTTACTCTTCCAGTTGTCTTTCTCTTACAACCCACATGTTGTTTCTAACTAGAATCCCTTAATTGATGGGATTCTAGTACAGAATTACAGCTTGCACTTTAGATTATCCCCGGGGTAAAACCTTGTACTGGATTCAACCTTGTTTCTTCTCCATTGGTTCCATAACCTGATTCTGGTGCTATTTCAAACCTGGGTTTGCACTCCACCCATATCGAAAAGTGGTAAGTAATTTTGTTCCATTATATGGAGATCTCCTCAGGTATTTTCCTACCGTTGCTGGCCACCAGAATCCTTGCCCACTTCATATGGTTTTTTAGCTCTGTTTCTTCCTCAGTTGTAATCCATCCTCCACAAACTCCTCCAATTTCTCAGAAGACTTTCTCAGACCACAAGTGCAAGGGAATGCCTACTAGTCTGACCCAAGTTTCTTTGCCCGTTAAGATGTTTGGGATGCTTCCTATTAAAGAGTTCCACCATTCCATATGGAAGCTGCAGTTCTTCCATCTCCATTGCCCTTTTAAGGTTTGCTCCGCCATGTGTTTGTTTGGAAATTCGAACTGAAATGAGTCGCCATTAAGCTCGTAGATGTTGAACCAAATGCTTTCTTCCAGTTTGTTGAGGACCACCTTATGATGTCAGCAAGTGTTGGTTTTTCCTTCAACTCCTCTCTCCAATAACCAACTACACATCTCTTGAGTAGGCTATCTTCCTAATCATCTATTTTATCAGTCACTTTTATGTTGCCATTTATACTCTTTATCTCTATTAGAATATTAATAGGTATATACAATCCTACTTAGATTAGAAATAGGAATAGTAATAGTAATAGGAAAAATATAGTGTCCTACTTATTAAAGGATTGTATTGCAGTGTCCTAGTTGGAAAAGGTGTCTGTTGTAGTGTCTATAAATAGGGTCTCTATGTAATAATGTAGACAACAACAATTCAATAATAATCTTCCCTTATATTTCTCACATGGTATCAGAGCCTCTACAATCTTGGTAGAGAACCAAAGAGCTTCTGCTGCCGACGGGCAGATATTACTCATAAATGCCGCCCGTCTGGCCAACAATTATGTTAGCAAAAGTTGGGTCACCGTGTATCTTTCCGGTGACTATTTTCTCATATTCCATTTATGTAAGCACCGTGCCATTATTCCGGTGACTACTTTCTTATATCTAACTTGTAGCACCGTGCCATCTTCCCGGTGACTACTTTTTCATATTTAATTTGTGTAGCACTGTGCCATCATTCCAGTGACTACTTTTTCATATATAATTTGTGTAGCACCGTGCCATCCTTCCGGTGACTACCTTTTTTGCATATCTGCTTTGTGTAGCACCGTACATCTCTCCGGACTACTTTCATATTTAATTTGCGTAGTATCGTGGATTTTTCCGAACTACTTTCTCATATTTGAGTTGCATAGCACCGTGTGTCTTTTCGGTGACTCCTCAAATTTGATTTGCATAGTTCCATTCTTCTTTCCGAGGACTCCTCAAATCTGATTTGCTTAGGGTTGTACCATCATTCTGACCCTATCCATATTATTTCTCTTTTTCAATAGGGTTATACCATCAATCCGACCTTTCCTATATAATTTCTATTTTCTAGTTAGGTTGTGCCATCATTCCGACCCTACCCATATAATTTTATTTCTTAGATTGTGACCACTTTTAGCCATCAAATCTAATACTCCAGCGTATGAACATGTTCTAACAAATTTTTTGGTGACTTTCTTGTTTAATTTCGACTCGTCAATTGATTATTTTTTTTTGATAACCGAGAAATCCGTCTGTTACCCGTCCTTTGGACCAATCACAGCCTTCTAAACTCGGTGGATAATGGGCCCGCCCCTCTACCCTTCACTTAAATACCGGGCTTCGCTTTGCATGGTGTGGGCCTTGTATGTTGATTACGTAAGTCACTCTATGGTCTAAAACACTATTTGCAAGCTTGGTTTGGGAAGTTCAACACTGTAATTTTATCACTCTATGTTTTATCAGCATTATGCATCAAATTCAATTTCATGAGAAGACCAAGTACATTGAGACTGATTGACATTATGCATCAAATCCAGTATTTCATGAGAAGACTAAGCATCTCACCAAGCTCCTCACCAGTCCTCGTAATAATTATATTTGTAACAAGCTAGATACATATGATTTGTATGCACTAGCTTGAGGGAGAGTGTTAGAATAGTAATAGGTATACACAATCCTACTTAGAATAGAAATTGGAATAGTAATAGAAATATTATATAGTGTCCTACTTAGGAAAGGATTGTATTGCAGTGTCCTAGTTGAAAAAGGTGTCTATAAATAGGGTCTCTATGTAATAATGTAGACAACAACAATTCAATAATATTCTTCCCTTATATTTCTCACAATCTCAACAGTGCGGAGAGTTTGTTAGCCATCTACTCTCTTGTACAACTGCTGCAAAAGGGTACTTGACATCCGTCACTCTCGGAGGAGGTATCTGTACCTTCCTCTGCTGTTTAATGAGCCTTTCTATCTTTAATGCAATAACTTTCTCAAAAAAAACATTCAATGTTAGCTCTGGAATGATTAAGCCAGACCTTCCCCCTCCGGTTAATGAAATTAAGCTTATAAATCTCCCATGTTGATTGCTCTTTCTAGTGCAAAAAAGAGATGACTCCTTTTATGAAAATCTCCATCTCCTGATCTCCTTTTTCATATCTTTCGATGCTTCTTTCATACAAAAGCATATCCACTCCATAGCTTTTCTGTTTACATTGGACCTTTGCATCATCTTCCTACTCCTTTCCAACCATTCAGACTTGCCATTTTCCCACCTTGTAATATTGAATGACTTAACCCTGCATTGAAATAGATCCTATGTCCTCCATCCTTAAAAATAGAATTTCTGGTTGAGCTAAAAAAAGAAAAGGTGGAGGATTTGTGGCTTATAGGTTGTAGGTTCAAGCCCCACACCATGCAAAGCGAAGCCTGGTATTTAAGTGGAGAAGGGTAGAGGGGCGGGCCCATTATCCACCGAGTTTAGAAGGCTGTGATTGGTCCAAAGGGCGGGTCACAGATGGATTTCTCGATTATCAGAAGAAAAAAAAGAAAGAGTAACCACAGAAGGTGATAACTAAGGGAGCTGAGAGAGGTTTTCCAGTAAGGAGTGCCGGAAAAGTGTCAAGAAAAGATGTTTCTCCCTCCTAGGAAGTAGGAGAGAGACGGTTTTTGGTTTTCGTGCTTGAGGGCATTTGTTTAGCTCATTTCACGTGTCTTTTGAGTTTTGATAGATGTGAAACTGTTGTTATACCAGAGCCAACACTCTAAGAGCATTTTAGAAGCCAGTCTTAGCTTTTGTTCATATTTAGTACATAGTGAATTATAATGAATGGCAATTGCAGGTAATGGAAACCTTCACCCTTAATGAAGATTCATTGATCCAGCTACAAATTAGTATGCACACAACAGACAACTGAACAATTGACAAAGCTTACATCATGCAATATTAGTTCTGTCACACGCAACTGATCAGCAACACCACTCTCTACAACCATCTGCAAAAGAAACAATTGAACAGCACACACTCAGAGATCCGGGATATGATTTGAAATATATACTCAGGGGTATCTTTCAACAACAAAAGCAAACAGGGTTTTACCATTTGAAAATTTGTTATACTGAAATTGGTCAAAAACCTTTCAATTTATTGTCATAGGTTTATTTTCATTTCATTGGAAGTATAGAAGCGCGGGGTGGTGTAGACAATTACTCTGGTGAAGACAAGTCTAACAAGTAACTCAGAAATATTAGAGGAAACAAGAAGTCCAGAACTTCTTATAACATAAAAGATGCACAAAGTAAGAAAATGGCAACACCTTTAATATCAAGGGAAGCGTAGATAGCTCAACTGGAGGCAGTTCTCTCAAGTCACTGCTGGCACTATGAAATGTTTCATCTGGAAATAACATCAAAAAGAAATGAACAGTAAACATATATATTGAACCTTTTCAACAAAATTATTTAAAAGATACTAACTTGAAAGCACAAGAAATCCCAAGCAGCAGTAGTCCAGGAATGGAACCTTATTTAGAAGTATTGAATAGGTTTCCAGGAATGAAAAATGGTCCAGTTAGCAATACTTTCTATTCTTTTATGTTCTCGGAAAGATCCAGACTCTACTATGCAATTTTCTGGTTTCTTCAAGTAAGGATGTCTAAGTGAACAAAGGGCACAAGGGTAACAATTTGTCCACGCGTTCAATAACAACAAGCATGCCTCAGTCCCGAACAAGTTGGGGTCAGCTAAATGAATCTTTACTGATCATGTTTCTCCATTTAAAATCATCTTTGTTAACTGTCTGTCCATGTGTTCTAACAGTTTAAATTTATGAGGATACTCACTTTCGCCAGAGACATAAGACAGCCCGGAAGAAGTCTAATCGTATTCCAGTTCACATGACAAATCATTTTTTTAATTTGGTTATCTCGGCCTCAGACGAAAGTTTGCGTAATGCCCACTACGCCAGAGTATTAACTTGAATAGCCAATCTTTAGCATAAGGTATCAAGCAAACTTGCTGCGGTACCTAGCAACCATGATTTAAAAAAGACAAGAACAACAGCAACTGAAACTATTTTCAAACAACCCTTGGTAATCTTTATTTTTTAATAAAGCAGCCAACCCTTGGTAATATGAAATTTTAAATCTAAATTTAGTGTTTGATTTGAGTTGTGAACTTCAGCCTTGGTGACTTGATGCTACAACCCCAGAAAACAATCTTGTTCCAATTCTAAACCAGAAACATATTGTGAAAGTCAGGTGTAGCTAGTTCATTTGTTCAACTGAAAAGTATGAATAAACATCTATGCATGACAAACACAGGTATGGTTGTCCCCCGGTAAGTATAATCTAGAGAAAATACATAAAAAAAAAACCTGAACTTGGCGGGACAACTTACTTTAGCACTTTAACTTTACGTGTAATTTTTTACCCCCCTTATCTTGTTTCAAGTGAATTTAATATCCCCTTAGAAGTCTAGAACCACACTTGTAAAGGTAGGTGTGCTACACGCACCTCCACATGTCAAAAAATTATTTTTTATATATTTTTTCAAAATAAAAAACCACCCACCCCAACCTTCATTGTCCCTCACAATACCACCACCGTAGAATTCACAAAATCCACCGCCATTCACCAAGTATTCCTCGCTCTATTCCTCGTCCTCTCCATTACCGCCACCATCAAATTCACAACATTACCACCACTGCCTACACCATTATCGCAACCATCAACTCCACAATATCCATCACCGATAATAATATCATCGGTCGCCGTCAACTCTACAATACTCATCACCAACAGTTGTATCGCCTCCATCGCCGTTAATTTCATATTTCTTAACACCACCACCATTGAAATCAACTCCAAAATATCACGCCATCGTTGTCAATTTCACAATACATCAATACCCATTTCCAACATCAATGATGTCAATCGAATTTAGCCACAATAAACGTCTGAAAACAAATTTATAATAAAATTAAAGATAGTGGGAGAAGATTGAAATGGTGGTGAGAATGAAAATGGGTCCAGGTAATTAAATCCGCCATAAACTCCACTTCGAAATGAGTATGGATGGTTTTCCACAATACCCATCATTAACTCCACAATACCTACCACAAACACCATTGGTACGAACAATTCTATTTCCTCATGACCTGAAAACCGCCTCAAAGTGTTAAGGTATAGTGGTTCCGCTCTCTTTTACCACGCAATAGAAAGCTCCAACAAGCTTTCTGTCCTAGTCAAGGGAATCAAAATGTATTTTTTTTCATTCTTTATTCTGGTGGAATCGAAGAGATGGATTGGGGATGGAAGAAGAGGAATGGAAAATGGTTGATTTTACATTCATGGTGGCATACTGTGGCTTTGTGAACAAGATGAAAGGTGGAAAAAGAGAAAAATGTAAAAAAATAATGTTATTGCAATTTGGCCAGGTTTTTATTACTTTTTATCCTTTTCACGCGAGTTTGGGAGAGTGATCACACTTTCCTTATCATATCATCCATTAAGGAGGTGTTAAATTCACTTGGAATGAGTTAAGGGGATAAAGAATTACCCGTAAAGTTACAGTGCTAAGGTACAAGTTCTGTGGACAAGTTTAGGTTTTTTTTTTATGTATTTACTCTATAATCTATTACTAATGGCCAAAATAACTAAGCCTTGAAATGGTAAGATGCTCTGTTAAACAAATAGATAGAAAATCTTTTTAATATAAGTAGGATGTAGAGACTTGCAATTAAGGCTACTGAATTGCATGTTTCTCTGGACACTACAGATGCTGTCCCTACATCGAGAAAAAAGAAAAGGCAGAAGATGTTATTTAGATGATCATTTGTACCACCTCCTGAAAATCTGGAAAATAAACCTCAAGAAAATAGATTACAACCAAGAAAAAGTGGGTGAGACGCTAGAAAATTATTTCAAGACTTGCCATATGTATGAGCAACCAGTGGTCTCCTGAAAACTAAGAGCCAGTTCAGTTGAATACTCCGAATCCCTCCAAGAAATAATTGTATCTGAGGAAAAGAAAATACTTCCCATTAAGAAGCTATGTAACAAGAAAACAGTAAAATCATGAAAAGGAAGAATGAAAAATAACTACACTTGAGAATACCTTCTTGCTTACGGTAGATATCCTCTGCACTGATGCGGTGCAGAAGCAACGTTTCATGCTCGTCTTCATCAGTTACAAGTAAACCTGGTTCTTCCGATCTCTGCATCATAGAGTCCCAAGTTCTAAATATGGGGGTATTCATATCTAAGATTTTTGCCAAGAGAAAGCAAAGGTACCAAGTTCTTGCAAGTCTTTCCGGTAATGGTTACCTCTAGATAATCTACAGTTACATGCCCTGTTCCCTGGTCATCCCACTTCCCATCATCATTCAGACGATAGACCTTTACACGCTGCAACAAGAATGATATGAAGTGTAAATTACAAAATAACCTTATCACACAAAGGAAGAAAGAAACTATTTACATAAAACTTGATACAGACAGCTAAAGAAAATTCTTTATAATTCAATTAATCGACAACAGTTCAAATCCCAAACTAGTTGCAGCCTGCTGTATGAACCTTCTTGAAGCAATCCATTCAAACACTAATTAATTTATCGAGTTAAAATAGTTCAGAGGAAAATAGATGATTTGATATCTCTCATAGACAATCAGAATAATTTTTTTGAAATGACAATCAGAATATATTTTTTTCAATGTTCAGACGCAAAGCAGACAAACTCAGCACACAGAACAATTTATTTGCACATTTTTTTAGCAGAAAGCCCTATAGTTACAAACAGTCTTCTAGAAAGTAAAAAGCAAGGGAAAGACAAGGCCTGAAGACATTAAGTGAGAATCGAAGAACAAACTTGATAAAATGAAGTGCCCAACTAAAAGAAAACACAAGATAACTGGCATGCATGAATTAGTAGTTATAACAACTTAAAAAAACACAACCAGTTTTTTTAGGTATATAAACAAAATAACCACATATGTTGAGTTAGAAAGCAAACAGCATGCATTCCTTACACAATAAGATGAAACATATAACAACAATGACGATAACAACATGATTCCACAAGTGAGATATGGGGAGGGTAGGATGTATCAGACCTTAACCCTACCTTTATGGGGTAGAGAGGTTGTTTCCGATAGACCTTCGGCTCAAAATAAAAGTTTTTGAAGTAGGTTTGCAAGAAAATATGACAGCAGAGGATTTGTGGCTTAGGTCGCAGGTTCAAGCCCCACACCATGCAAAGCGAAGCCTGGTATTTAAGTGGAGAAGGGTAGAGGGGCGGGCCCATTATCCACCGAGTTTAGAAGGCTGTGATTGGTCCAAAGGGCGGGTCCCAGACGGATTTCTCGGTTATAAAAAAAAAAAAAAAAAAAAAATATATGACAGCAGAGGAGCAAGAGACAAAGCAAGGAAGCAACAGATAGTGATATACATCGAAGAATAATAGAATACACAACTACAAAATAACACTATTAGGGGTCGTTTGGTTTGAATATGAGTTATGATGGGATAAGTTATGTTGGGATAAGTTATGTTGGGATTAGTTATGATGGGATAAGTTATCCTGAGATTATTTCTTATTGAGTGTTTGGTTTGTTATATTCAAAATAATATATATTGATAAATTTTAAGAACAAGTTGTTTGTTTACAAAATTACCC
>JAJOOO010016173.1:0-16011 GCA_029582685.1 Solanum piurae
GATCAAAATTGTCCTTTATGTTTGAGTAAAGGATCAAAGTAGTCCTTGTGTTTTAACATGGAACACTAATAGTCCTCCATGTTTCAACAATTGGTACACTTTTGATACATCACAATAGCCTTTAAATCAGCATTAAACTTGAATCAACACCACCACCAGAAAGCACTAGAACTGCACCAAAAACAACAACAGAAAATCACCGTAACAACAGCAAAACAGCTCCAAAACTGCACGAGAAAAGCTCCAAAAGTGTACCAATTGTTGAAACATGGAGGACTATTAGTGCTCCATGTTAAAACATAAGGACTACCAACTCTTTATTACTTATACTTAGCATACTTTTACACCCCTAAATACACACCAAATACAACAAAAGTGAAGCAAAAAAAATTAAAGAAACATAAGTTGCCTCCTAAGAAGCGCTTGATTTAACATCACAACACGACACAAAACCTCACAATCAACCAATGCCGGGTGACTGTTCTTTTTCCCATGGATCATCAACCAGCTCATCCATGGATTCCTTCACAGACATCATTCTACAATCATTAGGTGCTTTGTAGGAGTGCACTTACAAAACTCCACTTCATCTTCTCCAACTCTAAACTTGAGCCATCCTAGCTTAACATCTACTAATGCTTGCCCCTGGCAAGGACTTATCAGCTTAGAATGATAGACACCTCTGTATTCATGTTGCAATCAAACACTACAAAATCAGTTGGAAAATAAATTTATCTACTTTTACAAGAATGTCAAATAGTATACTCATAGGCCTTTTGATTTAGTGGTCCGCCATAAACAATCTCATTAGCATGGGCATGAAATTTCCAAGACTCAACTTCTTGAAAATTACAAGGGGAATTAAGTTGATATTTGCACCTAGATCACATAAGACTTTTTAAAATTTGTGCACACTAAATAAACAATCCCGAATTCTCTCTTTTTGTAGCCAACTTGTTGGACATCACCGCACTACAATGGTGGGTCACCTCGATTGTGCCCACATTTACCACTCGCTTCTTCTTCTACAATTTCTTTATAAATTTGAATACCCCGATAATTGCAAGAAAGCATCAACCAGCATTATGTTGATGGACAACTTGCTGTAAAGATCAACAAACTTTTTTAAAATTGGTTGTCCTTTTTTACAATATTCTCAAAGGATGTACATTGCCCTTAGAGTTTTATTCACCTACTAAATGTTATATTATTATACATAACTTCATACATAAATAACTTGTTTTATTATCAGCTATCAAACGGTCCCTAATTGCACAATTCAAAAGTCAAGAAAAATATTTGAGAAAACTAAACCTCCCTAAGCAATTAAATCAAGTTATTATATTATTTATTTATAGTATACAGAAAGTTGCAATTCACAATAAAAAAATTAAATATCTAAAATGTCCTTGTTGCAACTAGTTAATTTGAAGGACCAATATATATTGTAACTAGTTAAGTGTATGTGTTTTGCACCTGTACTTGACGTCAATCAATAAAACTATATAAAAGAAGCGCAAAAACATTAAAAATAATAATTAAATTTAAAATAAATAGTATATCTATGTAAATGATAAGATTTTATATAAAAAAGTCAAAAAATTATTTAATTAAATGTGAACCTTTTTCTTTAATATTTTTAGTTATTTTATTTATCAATATTCAAGTAAGATTAATAATAGGTAAAAATATTGATTTTAAAGTCTTATGTTATAACTTTTAATATTTAGAATACGTATTTTGCACGTGTGTATCGTGTCAATTAATAAAAAATATAAGTAAATGATATATATATTGCAAGTAAATATAATGATATAAGCTTTCTTGGTTTTGTTGGCATGCTCGATAAATTCCTAGTCTTTTCCTCCAAAATAATAATTCCGGCTAGAATGTTTTTTTTTTGTGTGTGGGGTGGGTGGGGGGGAGAGATTGCATCAAAGAGAATCGCTTTTTAATTAAAACTCTAAACGTTTAAGTAGAGGTGACATTTAATCAATATTTTATTGCCTATATAGACTACTTTTTAGGTTTAATTTCATTCCCTTGTTTTCTCTCATTAGCCTTTATGGAGACTCATCAACATTTCTCTGATGATATAGTATCCGAGATCCTAACATATCTTTCCGCTAAATTATTCATGTGATTCAAGTGTACTTCTAATGCTTGGAATACTATTACGCAAGATATCAATATTATCTGGCTACACTATGCTCGTTCTCAAGCTCGCCCTTTAGCCTTCCCATTTTTGTTTCAACTCAATACACGTCCTAAAAAGCATTGGGATAGAGGTCATGAATCGATAGATTTATCGTTACAACTTGATTATATTTTCTACGATGGAGAGATGACTATTTGTTCAAATCATTGCAATGGACTTTTTTTTATAAATATGAAGATAATCAAGTTTATTTATTCAATGTCACCACCCGGAGATAAAAGCTTTGCCAACCTCCGCGAATGAAGAACTAAAAATTATACCAAACTACAATTGTGTATTTGATAACTTGATTCTCGGGTTTGATCAGGTGACGGAAAACTTCAAATTGTTACTTTTATTTACTCGTGATCACACGTTCGAGACCAAAATTCTAACGCCAGGAGTAACTAACTCGACTTGGAGAAAAATCGATTTGTTAAAATATGAAAAATTCATGATTTAGATGAATGTATTTACCTCAATGGAGTTGTTTATTTGGGTTGGTACTATTATATGGTTTTTTGGACTTTGCAGATCGAGGAGGAATTTGGTTATATTTTACCTCCACCACAAACTTATTTCAGTGATTTAAGTATCATGAAAACTGCAATTTCGGGAGAATTGGCTATCTATTGCAACAAGAGTAACTCTGATCGACAATAATTTGATCAACAATATTTTGGGTACGTGGACACTAACAAGGTTTATATTACTCTTGAGAAGGTTTATATTAGTAGGGAAGACTTGGTTGTGCCTATTGATATCGGTGTTGCGTTGCTTGGAACAGAAGAGATGTATGACACACAAAGAACGCGCATGTTTTAGCAACAAAGTTATGTAGTCAGTGCCACTGCTTCAATTGTAACATCTCGCAAATTGACATAACTAGGAAGAAGCTAAGAATTGGAAATAGTCAATTTTTGGAAAAAATAGAAATCTGAAAACATTTGTTAAGTACGTTAAGTTGAGCTTTTGGTCAACTTCAAACGATCATAACTCCTAGCTCAGGATGAGTTAGGTGTGTTTCCAGATATCGTAGGAAAGATCTTGGAATAATCTTTCCAACGCCGCCGAGTTTGCGCGATTTTGAGTTCGTATGAGTAAGATATGCCCATTTGAAGTTGGGTTGTTCAAATAAGGAAAGTTTAATCCGGATATTTGAAGGGTAGTTTAGTCTTTTCCTTACCCAATTAATTAAATCCGTTTTTAGTAAATTGTTTGGAGTCTAAACTGAGTAAGTTCAGTTTACGCAATTAAGAAATACGCTAGGGCTTTGAGAGAAGAGAAAAGAGGATAATGGAGAAGAGAAGCTCAAGATTCGTCAAGTTCTTGCGATTGTGGTTGTGGAATTGCCAAGGATTCGATCCTACAAGGTATGTGAGACTCTCATAGCGTTGGGTTCATTCACCCACGCGCCAATCATGTTTGTTTCAGCGAAAATTCATTTCTAGAAAGTTGAAAGTATGATGTTCTTGAATTATGTTCTTGAAATTTGCTTTAGTTCTTGAGATTTGATGGGATTGTGGAGTTCTTGATGGAATCGTGTCGATTTAAGAGTTGTTTTGAGTTAGATTCTTGTGTATATATACTAAGCATTTGAATCTATAGAGGGATTGAGAAAAAGAATCGAATTTAGGCGAATTGGGATGAGAAAACGAAGAAGGAAGAAGTCGAGCAGGTTTTGGCACGAAAGCCCGCGTCGCGGACTTGCTCCCCCAGTGTACGAAAATCACCTCCGCGTCACAGTTAGGACGCGGACTCCTTTGTTTCAAAATTTAATTTCGCGATCAAATATTTAAATACATCTCCGCGTCGCGGACTTGTTTCCCGACAGTGATTTCTTGATTATTTTCTCATGTTTAGCTATCTAAAAACACTCCTAAACATCATGAGATCTTTCCTATCACAAATCACAATCCTTGAATCCATAATTCAATTCAAGGAAAGTTAAGAGTCAAGTCTAGAAGTTAAGAATCAAGTCAAAAGAAGTTCATAAAGTATTTCAAAAGTCTTTTACAAACGTTTTAACTTTGTTTTAAGACTTAAATTTTAAGTTAAGCCAAGAGTAAAGAGTTGAGTTCATTTCTCCAAAAGTTATAAGGGAACTAATTATTCCCAAGAGTTTAAAATATTTTTCACATTTGAACAAGAAAGGGAAATACCGATTTCCAAGAGAGCTTTTAAGCTAAGTTTTGAGTAATTATCTCAAACCAAAGAAAAGAAGTTTTGTTTAAAAAACATATGAGCTAAGTATATTTTGGGAGTAGTATTGAGCACCGATATGGGGATGCGAGTTCATAATAACTCAAGTCTCCATAAACCATGTTGTCATCATGGGTAATAAAGGATCATACTTTTTAGATGACTCCTTAAGTGCTTTTTAGCATATACTAGTGGATCAACTTACTTAAGGCGTTCTATATGACGGCAAAGTATAGGACAATTATGGCAGCGTGAGCAAGACGTTGTATCACCACTTAGGCTCATAGTGGTGGTTGTCGGTTAGAGAAACTCCCACAGAAACTATATTACTTTATTATAAGAGTATAGTTGAGTTTGTTATTGCATTTCTTTAACGAACTAAGTTGTTTTCTACTGTTTTAAAAGCTTTCTATAAATGGCATGTGTTTTATTGCTTTATATTGAGTTGAGTTATTCATGAGTTGAGTAAAACCAAGGTAAGTGTTTCTTTCAGACTCTTTTCAAGCCTATGATATGTTTAGCATTCAAACTTGCATACTCGTACATTCAATGTACTGATGCCAGTTGTCCTGCATCGTCTTATGATGCAGACGCAGGTAACCAGATCAGCATCCAGCGCCTCGTTGATTCAGTTGAGCACTCAGAGTTTGTTGGTGAGCCTCTTAGCTTTCGAGAGGGCTCCTTTTATCATTTGCTTTCAGTATTTCATTGTTAGGATGATCGGGGGTCTTCATAGACAAATAGCTATAGTTCTTTGGTCTTATTCATTCCAATTGTATACGTTTAAGACTTGAGTTTCCATTTTGGCTAAGTTTAATATTGCTTTAAGACATTGCATGAGCTTCCCTTTTGAGATTGTATCTTATATGTAAGTCTTCCGCTGAGTAAGTAAGTCAGGCCAAGGGTTCGCTTGGGGCTAACAATGGTTCTTGAGTGCCAATCCCGCCCAGGGTGTAGACTCGAGGTGTAACATCAATGTTGGTTAACTACATAAGATTTACTGAGCATAGCAACATAACCAAGAGACCTTATATCAATATCACATTTGTTAGTAGATTTGTTGAGAACATTACCCCGTCACAAAATAAATACCAAAAAAAGTTTTAAGTTCCAGAAAATGATCCATGTTGATCAGATTTAGCTATCTTAATAAATAGATATTTTGATGAAAATAAAAAATTTAATTTATGGAAAAACAACACTTTTTACCCCAAAAGGGGAAACTATTTACAAGTACTTATTCCTTTACTTTAATAAAAATATATATTTTATATAGTCGTTTTCTTCTCTTTAATTCTTTTTTTTCTCATTTATTTCTTTATTCATTTTTTTTCTCTATTTTTTCCCTTTATGTTTCTCCTTTTCCCACTTTTTTCTCCTCTATTAGTTCCTTTTATTTTTGCATTTCTTATTTTATTTTTCAATTTCTTTGTTTCCCGTTTCTTTTCTTTTCTCCTTTTTAGAATTATTTTTTATCCTTTATTAATTTTCTTTCTTTTCCATTCAATTTTTTCTCAAATCATAATATTTTTATTTTTATTTTTTTAACACAATTTAATTTCATATATATTGTTATGATATCTTTGACCGTTGCTTCAATCCTTCGGTGAGACCTTCATGATATCATCACAATATATCTACATATTGTCTTGGTATCATTAATGCATGTTTTGATCCTTCAGTCCTTTAGTGAGACCTCCATGATACCATCACACTATCATGATATCATTGATGTCTGCTTCAATCCTTTAATGAGACTTCCATGATAACATCACAATATATCTATATACTGACAATACATCATTACGATTTACTTCAGTCTGTAATGATATCATTACAGTATCTATATATTGTCATGATATAATTGATGTCTGCTTCAATCCTTCAATGATATATATATATATAAGAGGGAAGTCATAATTTCTCAATGATACTGTCAACATATATCATATACTGACATGGAATCATTAAGAATTATTTCATATAATTAGTAAAAATCTTTGTATCATGTATGATACCATCACAATATGTGAATATATTGTTGTGGTAACATTGAGGTTTTCTTCTTTCATCCATTCACAATACTACTCATTCATTAATGATACCATAACAGTATATACATATAATGTTATGGTATCATTAAAGTTTCCTACATTCATTCATGTACAACCAACTCATTCCTCAATGATACTAACACATTATAAATATAATAGCATAGTATCATTGACTAATAAGCATTCCTTCAATAGATGAACTCATAATTTCTCAATGATACTATCACGATCCAAAATGGATCATGAGGGACAATCACACTTATCCTTCTAGGTGGGCGAACCAACAATAAAAACTTCAACTTATAGTCCCTCTGTTTCACAAAGAATGATCTAGCTTGACTTGGCACGGAGTTTAAGAAAATAAAGAAGACTTTTGAATCATATGCTCCTAAATTAAAGTTATGTCAAATGTACAAACTTGCCCTTTAATCTTGTGGCCTTAAACATACCACGTGGAAAACTGAAATTAAAATGTTACCAAAAAAAGAAAGAGGTCATTCTTTTTCAAACGGAGGGAGTAATAGTTATTCAGCTTATGCAATATGACAATAATGCGGAAAACTCAAATCTTATTAAAGTAAGAAATAAATATCCTCTATAATCTATTACATATCGTTTTTCAAAATCTGAAAGACATCACATCAAGGACATCTAATCCTAAATTACTAAGTCCGAGAGTATAAAAACATTAGAATAGATAAGTAAAATAGTTTGTGTCCAAAAACTAAGGAAATCGTGCCATGACTGAGAGAACCCAATACGAGATAGAAGGAATAACTCACCCTGAAATCTATTGCACTAAAGACTGGCTAGAGCTAAGGGTGAGTCAAAGTCGCTGATACACTTATTGCACTCCACAAAAGGAAAAAAATAAAAAAATACAAGTAGTAGGTATCATCGGTCAACTCTAAATAGAAACTAATATGCATAAATTAATAACAAAAATCAACTATAGCACATAGCAGGTGGAAAGGAACAAGAAACATGAACAAGTGATGACAACAATGAAGCAAGTACGTAAAGGACCCAGGCCTCCACACCACGCTCTTTTGGAAAATGGATTCTTTGAGATTTAGTATATTAAGATATTTTAATATGTTTTCCTTTAATGTTACCGTGTCGGAATGTGACACCCGATTCAATAATAGCTTACCGGCTCGTGGCACCCGATCCAAATTATTGTGTTGGCTCTGGCACCCGATCCAACAATATTTTGTAATTCGTCATTCTTTATCATCACTTTCCACTTCCTTAATAATATTTCACAAGTCTTCTTTATTTACGGTATCACTTTGATAGAGCAAGTTCAAGATTATGAATTTTGCGGTCTTGAGATTACAGATCATTATGTAGCACCTCGCAAGTTGAAAAGTCGAAAGGAAAAGGATAATGCAGAAAAATGTGTCTGAGAATGATTTTATGAGTCTTACCTACAAGCCCTAGGAAGGGAACAGTAGAACCAGGGTAGAGTTTTTGAAAAAAATCGATTGTGAATTTGGATCGTGACAGTAAGAAATTGGTTGCACAATTTAAGGACCACAAATTATGGTGGAAAATATCAAATTATTTTCCCTACAATATGGGGTGGAAGAAAGCGCGCAGTGCATATTTATTTATTTTTGAAATAAAATAAAATAAAGTGGGGTGGAGGAGGGTAGTCTGGTAAAATATTTGGACAGTGGGTTCAATAAGGTTAAATATATTTGGTTGGATCCAAATAGAGTAAATAATTTTTCGAGTGGGTCTAATTTGTGTAGTCTTCTCTTAATTTATTACATATATCAAAATCAACAAATCCATTTCTAAATAGTTTAAATAGGAAGAAAATTAATAATAAAATTTAATTGATTTTAAAATCTTAGATATTAGAAAATATTAAATATTTTTTTCTACATAATTCAAATAAGAAAAAAATTATTAAGTGAGAGTTTTAGTTGATTTTTGTTGTGAAATATTAGCAATATAAAATTATATTAGACAATAAATATATAAACAAGATATATGAGAGAGAATATTTTCTTATTTCGTTCTTCTATACTTTTCGATTTTATCTTTTATAGAATGATCATCGCCTATTTATAGTACAAAATGTATTTTCAAGTTACATGAATTAAATGGTGTTCATTTATTTCTTACATGAACTTCAAAAAGAGTTACGAAAGACATCCACATTAATGCATTTATAATACTCCCCTTGGATGTCCATAGATAATGTGTCTCGTTAAAACCTTCCTAGAAAAAATTCAGTGAAAAAAAACCTAGTGAAGAAAAAAGAGTACACATATCTTGTAATACGCCTTGAGTGTTGCCTCATTAAAAATCTTACTAGGAAAACGTAATGGGATAAAACCTTGGTTAAGGTAAAAAGGGTACAACACGTATTTTACTTTCCCTGATGAAAATTTTATTTGATATCTCGGAGACGACGCATTCCAATCTTATATCTTGCAAATGTTGACGTTCTCAATGCCTTAGTGAATAAATCTGTAAGACTATCACTCGAATGAATCTGTTGAACATTTATTTCACCATTTTATTGAAAATCATGTGTGAAAAAGAATTTAGGTAAAATATGCTTTGTTCGGTCTTCTTTGATAAATCCTCCCTTTAATTGAGCTATGCAAGCATCATTATCTTCATACAATATGGAATCTTTGTTTCAACAGAAAAAGCGCATAATTGTAAAATGTGTTGAGTTATTGATCTCAACCATACACACTCTCGACTGGATTCATGAATGACTATTATCTCTGCATGATTTGAAGAAGTAGCAACTATCATTTGCTTCATCAAACGTCATGATATAGTTTTACCTCCATATGTGAATAAGTTTGTCTGAGATTGGGTCTTACGTGAGTCAGACAAATATTCCGCATCTGCATAACCGGTCAATTCTGGCTTGGATGAAGTAGAATACAACAATCTCATATCAATTGTTCCTTGAAGATATCTGAATATATGTTTAACTTCTTTTCAATGTCTTCTTGTTTGGACATGAGCTGAATCTTGCCAATAAACGTACTGTGAAACAAATATCTGGTCGGATATTGTTGGCAAGGTACATTAGTGCTCCAATAGCACTGAGATATAGAGTTTCATCACCAAGAATCTCTTAATCCTTTTCTTGAGGTAAGAATGGATCTTTATTTATATCGAGAGATCTCACAACCATCGGGGTACTCAATGATTGTGATTTATCCATGTAAAATTATTTCAAAACCTTTTCGATATATGTTGATTGATGGATAAATATTTTCTTTTTTCAAATGTTCAATCTGAAGGCTAAGACAATTTTTTCTTACCAAGATCTTTCATTTCAAATTATTTCTTCAAACACTCAACGACTTTAGAAAGCTCTTTAGGAGTTCCAATGATGTTCAAGTCATCAACATAAACATATATTATTAAAAATTCAGATTTTGACCTTCATCTATAAATACAAGGATAAATAAGGTCATTCTTATACCATTCCTTTAGCAAATATTCGCTAAGACGATTATACCACATTCGCCCTAATTGTTTCAATCCATATAAGGATTTCTGAAGCTTTATTGAATAAGTTTTTTTATATAATTTAGACACTTTGAGTTCTTTAGGGATTTTCATAAATTATTGTCTAGTGAGCCATATAAATAGGTTGTGACAACGTCCACTAGATGCATTTTAAACTTTTCATGAATTGTCATGTTTATTAGATACCCGAAGGTAATTGCATCTACCACAGGAGAATATGTCTCCTTATAATCAATGTCATGTCTTTGTGAAAATTCTTGTGCCACAAGTCGTGCTTTATATCTTACAACTTTACCATTTTCATTGCGTTTTCGCACAAAAACTCACTTGTACCCAACTGGCTTGACACATTCAAGTGTTCGGACTATAGGTCCGAAAACTTCACGTTTTTAAGTGAAGCCAATTCTGTTTGAATGGCTTCTTTATATTTTGATCAATCATCTATCTGTCTACGTTCATTGACATATCTTGGTTCCAATTTTTCATTTTGTTGCATTATTTCAGCTGCAAGATTATAGGCAGAAATATTATTCACCATAATATTATTTCGATTTCACTTTTTTCTCGTCGATACATAATTTATTGAGATTTTTTCATTCTCATTATTTCCAGGTACATGGACCTGCTCAATGGTGTCATCATTTGTTATGTCTCAGAGCTCTTTGTGAGTAATTTCCTCCATATTATGATCATCTTGATAATTTATACCTTTTCTTTTTCGAGGATTTTTATTCTTGGAACCAATTGAACTGCCACGTTTTAAGTGTGGTCCAGACCCATTTGCCTTAACATTTTGTCCTATCGAGACATCAACTCAAACTTGAGCATTAGAAGCTGGGATATATGATTTAGTAACTCGTGGAAGGTTAGTGAATGCATCCGACAGTTGATTTGCAATATTTTGCAAATAAATCATCTTTTTAACTTCTTGCTCACTTGGATTTGTTCAAGGATCTAAATGAGACAGTGAAAGTGAATTTCAATCTATCTCATTTCCCAACTGCTTTTATTCTCTCCCTAATGGTGGGTATACCGATTCATCAAAATGACAATCAACAAACTTTGTCGTAAATAAATCTCCAGTTCTAGGTTCCAAATATTTTATAATAGAACGAGATTCATACCCAACATATATCCCCAACCTTCTATGGAAACCCATCTTTGTGTGTTGTGGTGGAGCAATTGGAACATATACCGCACAACCAAAGATTCTACGTAGGAAATGCTTCGCTCCTGACCAAAACCAGTTGCAATGAGGAGATGTCATGATAGTTGGTTGGCCCTTATGCGCACAAGTGTTGTTCCATGCAAAACAACATGCCTTCATATTGGAACATGTAACTTTGTCCTCATCAATAATAGTCTAGCAATCAATTGGAGATGTTTAATCAATGACTCTGCTAGATCATTTT
Organism: Solanum piurae; assembly: GCA_029582685.1. Taxonomy (NCBI): domain Eukaryota; kingdom Viridiplantae; phylum Streptophyta; class Magnoliopsida; order Solanales; family Solanaceae; genus Solanum; species Solanum piurae. The sequence goes on from JAJOOO010016173.1 coordinate 11,379, forward strand.
GAGTATGAACATGTGCAACACGATGTTCAACAGTTATTCCAGTGGACAAATAATAATCATTAAATGTCTGAGATGTAAACTCACCAGCATTATCAAGATAGATTGTTTTTATTGCATAATCTGGAAATTGTGCTTTTAACATTATTATTTGAGCCAATACCCTCGCAAAAGTCATACTGCGAGTTGATAATAAGCACACATGTAATCATTTTGTAGATGCATCAATCAATATCATATAATATTTAAATGGTCCGCATGCAGGGTGAATAGACCCACATATATCACCCTGTATCCGTTCCATAAATGCAGAGGATTCCACCCCAACCTTAGCCACTGATGGTTTGATAACCAACTTTCGTTGAGAACAACCAGCACAAGAGAATTTCTTTGATTGAAGAATATTTTGGTTCTTCAAGGTATGCCCATGTGAATTCTCAATTATTCTGCGCATCATATTATAAATGAGATAACCCAACTGGTCATGCCAAATGACAAAGTCATTAAAATTAGTAAGTCTTTTGTTTACTACGGCATGCGATTCAACCGTACCAATATTTGTACGGTACAACCCAGAAGAAAGTGCAGGCAATTTTTCATGCATAGTTTTCTCCTTCGTATTTATTAGCGTAATATAAAGGTATTCAATCTTTCCTTCATTCGTAGTCTCAACATGATAACCATTTTGGCGAATAACCTTGAAACTTAACAAGTTTCTTTGAGACTTACTACAATACAATGCATTATCAATTATCAATAATGTTCCTCCAAGTAGTAATAACGTCACTCTTCTATCCCTCAATCAATTTTGTACTACCAGATATTGTATTAACATATGCCCTTTTTATAATCAAATGAGAGAAATATTTCTTTTATCTTAATTAGTATCGTGTTAGTCGTGACACTGTTCAGAAGACACATATCTCCATTACTCATCTTGGATCCAACTGAAGACTGAGAAATTTTGTTTATCTTCATAAAATAAAAATACATAATAAGACGTACGAAACGTAACAAAAGAAAATTTAAGTACATGAACTTTAAGTAAGACATTAAAAATATATAACAACATTATTCATTTCCTAGTTCAATTATCAATCTTCAGTTGCGATCCCCAAAGAAGTCCTCAACTTCTAGATGAGTAATATCATCGAGTCTATCAAAAGCATCATCTTTCAGTGCTAAATTTGCCTTAACATTCTCATCGTATTTTTGAGAAGACCTTGCCTGAACATCATCTTTGAGAGTCTAATGTGACTCCACCCGGGCATTAGAAGATGAGGCACCACATTTATTTCCTTTTCTTTTGAAGCAATTTTGATACAACAGGTGCCCGACATTCATTTTATTCAGTGACCTACTGACCTTTAAGGCCACAACAGTGACCATGATTGTCTTTTTCTTTAAAAGAATTATTTTGAGAATCCATATTGTTCTCCCTTTTGTTCTGACCACCACCTCGATGATTATTATATCATCTTTTTCCTTTTTCACTCTCACACAAATTATCATGGTCCCGATTATCTTGTCTTATTTCAGACTGACCGTATAATTCTACCTCATTTGCTTCTGGTAATGGAGCAGTTCCAGTGGGACAAGCGTCATGATTTCTCATTAAAAGGTCATTATGCTGCTCAGCCACCAGAAGGCATGAGACCAATTCAGAGTATGTCTGAAAACCCTTGTCATAATATTACTGCTGTAATATCATATTAGAGGCATGAAAAGTAGTTAGTGTCTTTTCTAACATGTTCTCATCTTTTACAGTTTTCCCACATAATTTCAATTGGAAAGTGCTTCTAAATACAACAGAATTATACTCAATTACGATTTTATAATCATGAAATCGTAAGTGCATCCACTCATAACGAGCTCTTGACAATACCGTTGCTTTGAGGTGCTCATACCTCCCTTTCAAACCTATCCACAATTCAAGTGGATATTTTACCGTCAAGTATTCAACCTTCAGGCTTTCATCAAGATGATGATGAAGGAAAATCATAGCTTTCGCTTTATCCTGATTTGATGCCTTATTTCCTTTGATTATACTATCATCAAGACCTTTAGCGGTAAGGTGAATTTCAACATCAAATACCCATGAGAAATAATTCTTTATAGAAATGTTAAGTGCCACAAATTCAAGCTTTGACAAATTCGACATGATGAAAACTAACTCGGAAAGAAAATTGATCAACTTTTAGGAAAAAAGATAATTCTGAATTAAGTAGGTTTCAATTGGTTAGAGACTTGTGCTAATAACGTGTTGTGAAATATTAGCAAGATATATGGGAGAAAATGTTTTCTTATTTCTTTGTTCTGTACTTTTCGATTGTATATTTTATAGAATAATCATCGCCTATTTATAGTACAAAATGTCTTTTCAAGTTACATGAATTAAATGGTGTTCATTTATTTCGTACATGAACTTTAAAAAGAGTTACGGAAAACATCCACATTAATGCATTTATAACAATTTCAAAAAAATTTAATATTAAAAATAATTAAATATTTTTGTTCATATATATCAATAATACACTAATACTTCTTTTAAATATTGTTTTTATTATATTTTTATTTATCTTTTAGTCACGTTGGGAAATATTTTACCACAAAAATAATTCACATTAGGGATTGAGTGATCATATTTTTTAATTTATTGTCATTACAAATATAGAAATATTGAAAATATACAAGTATATATTTCTGTAAGTTAAATACTTAAACTTTCACTCCTATTAAAATCTAAACCAAAACCAACAGAGTAAGTTTCGTACGAGTTCAAAAAAGATTATTGTGAATTGTGATACATAATTAGGTACTAGTTTAATAAAGAAAGGATTAGCATAACGGACAAAGTTGCACTTGATTTTAAACTCTTAACTACTAAGATTTTTAATATAGTTTAAATAAGAAAGAAAAAAATTAGGGAGAAAAACTTTAATCAATTTTGAAATATAAATATAATTATAAATAAATAAAGATTTAATAGTTATATAAAAAATCTAAATATTTTAAAAAATAAATAAATAATAAAATCTTAGAATAATAATTAAATGATAAATATTTGAGGAAAATAATAAATGACTATTTCTTAACTCCTTTTGGGCTAAAGACCACGGCTTTTTTACAGGATCTCTAACCTGGCGGTAGTCCACCCAGTTATAGATCAAGCAATTCAATATCATTAGAGGTAGTTCAACTACATAAGAATTATATTACACAGAAATCTTAAACACAACATAGACCGTAAGGTAATGCCTTTTACCCAAGCAAAGGGTCTGTCTAGAACTACTATACTATTATTGAGCCCATGTGTCTGAAGATTCTAACCGGGTACAAGACGCCCTTTTTAACTCCTTTTGGGCTAAAGACCACGGCTTATCAGACGGAGTCAATAAGACAAAGCCAATAATAGTAATACTAGTTCTGACTGTACCTCAATCTCGGAACCTAGTCGAAGTCATCTTAAGATTTTTCTGTAATAGAATAAAGCTTAGATATGTTCATGATTTATATAAAGGAAGTCAGTTATCCGGCATAGATATTAAGTTAGCCGGACATAGTCACGGCTTTTAGATCGGAGAACATATAAGAAAATAATAACAAGAAAAGAATATACCTTTGAGCCAAGGGCTTAAGCAAACAACTTCTTTATTAATACAAACTTCAAACTTGTACAAACTTTAGAGAAGAGGAGTAAGAAGAGAGAGAAGAGAGCAACAAATGGTTTTCTAAAACCTGCCCTTTCTTAATAAAACTCAAACCTATTTATAGAGAAAAATAAAGACAACACGCATCTTTGTACAGTAGTAAAAGGGACCCATCTGTCCTTTCAAACAGTGTATTAGTTGTAGATAAACAGTATTACATCTTTTCTTTGTTTTTTAACTTCTTGAGAAAATCTTCTGTCTTAGAGATATCATCTTTTGTCATAATGTCAGTGTCAGGTAATTGAGCTTCTTGATCTTCACTAGTTTCGCTGCGCATAGACGTATCTGACTTGGCGTAGTTAGTGATATTAAGAAGTAAATTTCTTTTTACTTCTTCAAGATAATTTTTTATCATTTCATCTTGATCTCCATCTTGGTTAGAAATTCTTCTAGCCATGTGCTTTACTGACTTATCAATTATCGTCTTTTCTGGAGATCTTGAATTATAACTCTGGATAGTCTGAGTGATTGTATCTATGAGTTCTTGTCCATATAGAGACTTCGTCTGGGGGTCCTTTTTCATTAATTTATCCCAGAAATTATTGTAAAATGACCGATATAGGCATGGGATTTGTTCGTCGGTGAAATCCACCTCTGGGCTCCATTTATGGATCCAAGGAACGGAGAATTCTATAAAGAAGTATATTTGTTCAATATTTTGCAAATAACTTATATGTTCTTGATGGTATAACCTGTTGAGATCTGGAGAGACCTTAACCCATTCTCTGTATAATTTTAAAAATGGATTGGGCAGTATCTTAATGGTTGGCCCGTGGTATGACCACCAATCTAAAAACCAATTTGGGATAGGATTTGCCACAATTTTTGCACATACTTTGATGAACCAAGTATGCTTATGTTTTTCATTATTATAACAAAGAACCCTTTTAAAGGCTTGGATATAATCCCAATAGGTGGCTTTGGTA